>JAXFYN010001212.1:0-41856 GCA_036172215.1 Camellia granthamiana
TAATTTAATAAAATTTCAATTTTTTAATTTCAATTTAATACAATTCTATTGGATTCCATCTATCTAGAACAATCCCAATATCATCCCAATATCTATCTACATACATATATACGGAACAATCCCAATATCTATCTACCTATTTAATTTTATTTTTTTTTTAATGAATAAAGGAACGGCTCTTTTTTCAGATCCACTCTTGAGACCCACTCATCAATAAAGTAAACCCAAGTTCAATCAACTTTAGGAAATTTTCAGATCCACTCTCGAGAGAGACAGAGAGCTTCGAAACTTGAGAGAGAGAGACAGCTTCGGATGAGTGAAGATCAGAGCGAAGAAGGAAGGTCAGAGGGAAGATCAGAGCTTCGGATGAGTGAAGATCGGAGAGACCTTCGGATGAACTTCGGATTAGCTTTAGATCAATGAAGATGAACTTCCAACCCTTTTCAACCCTCGGATCAGTGAAATTTTTTTCGGATCAGTGAACTTCAACCCTCGGATCAGGTATTTTTCTTGGATTATTTGAGATTACCTCTCATTAATCTTGCTCCTTCAACCCTCCTTCTACGCTGCTCTTGGATTATTTTCAGCCCCGATCTCCTGCAAAAAATATTTTGATGAATTTGATGAAATTTGTAGCAAAAAAAATTGATGAATTCGTATAAAAAAAATTTGGGAATCTGTTTGATTAATCAGTTTTTAATCATTTTTTTTGTGAATCTGTTTTTTTTAATCAGTTTTTTTTTTTCTGTGAATCTGTTTGATTAATCCGTAATTTTTTTGGATTTGGATTTGTTTGAATCTGTTTGATGAATCTATGAATCTGTAATCAAATTGAGAAACAGATAATAATTTTTTTTCTTTGAATCTGTGAATCTGTTTGATGAATTGGCTGAGTTGGCATGAAGGGAAGGGAAGGGAAGGGAGGAGGGAGGGAGGGAGGAAACCGTTGGTTTTGGCTGAGTTGGCATGAATGGCAGCTGCCAAAACTTGACACAAGTTTTGGCATTTCTCAAATTTGGCAGCTGCTATGTTTTGCCATTGGAGCATCAAAATTCAATAGCAGCTGCTATATTTAGCAATGGCAGCTCCAATGGCAAACCATTGGAGATGCTCTAACAGTAGTATTAAGACTTGCCAATAAGAAACAAATAATATTAAAATATTTATGATTATAATAAACATTTTACAAATTTAAATATATATATATTTATGATTTTTTTATGCATTTTGCAATTCCAACAATCTTTTTTTTTTAATAGTTCAATTCCAACAATCTTAAGATGTGCTTTTAGCATCTTCCTTATTTTAAATAGACAAATCTTATTATCAGAGTAAGGCACGTGACGGGCGTAACGGACCGAAATGAATTGTCTAATTTTTTTACATATTATCAAGATTATCATCAACAATCATTCAAAAAACAAAAGATTATTATCAATACAAAAGACTAATATTTAATCTACCTCCACTAATCATAGACAAAATTGCTATGACCAAACAAAAAGTGTTGATTGGGTCAAAAAAAAAATATTGTGTAAAATTTACATATTTGATCAAGTTTATTATTAATATAAATATTGTTATATATTTTGCTCATAAATTACATATATATATTGTTAAATAAATAAATTAATTATTTTTTTTCAAGCTCGAGCTCTGATTGTTCATGTAATCGAGTTAGCTTGAGCTGAACTCAAACTCGATTATTTAAGTCCGACTTAGCTCAAGTTGATTAATTCTTAATAAACAAACTTAAACACTCAAAAACTTGATTTGGTTCGACTTGTTTGCAACCTCAAATATGAATAATGCTATTTTAACTCAAAAGTTGGATTCATTTTTAAAATTCAATGATACGATAGTTTATTAAAACATGTAAATCAATTATCTTTCTTATATATTTTCTAATCATCAAATAATTATTTTTTTATATCACTTAATTTAAAAAATAAGCCTAAAAAATATCCCCAAAAAAAAATGTTACAAGCCCTAAAACTCCAATCAAGAATTTTATCTAATGTGAACCCCATATTGATTTTGGTATCATATCATTACTTAAAAATAAATTTCTATTATCATTTACCTATTGCTATATGAGGGGAGTAGTTTTAGCAAGGATCTCTTGTTTCCAAAAATTTATGTTTTCATATTTCAAATTTCTCACAATTATTAGATCATTTGAGAATCTCAAAATTTGAGAATTTTAAAACATATTTAATAATTATGAGTGATTTAAGACAGGATAGAAATTTTTGAGAAGGCGAGTAGTTTATACGACTTTGTAGAGAGAGAGAGAGAGAGAGAAAGGGAGTGAAATATACTAATCTAAAATGGGAGATGGGGCGTGTGCAGTGTGGAAGGGATCGAGGTGAATGTGGGGTATCAACGGGACCAGACCTACAGAGAGGCATAGAGTCCTACCCGGAAAACAAAACAGAAAGTGGAGGATGGGTGAGTTAAGGCGGCGGTGGTGGTGGGTAGTAAGTAGTGGTGGTGAGGGGTGGTGCTGTTGCCCGTACCCCTCCGCCACCTTCCCGCGTGCTGTCTGCTTTTTCTGCAGCTGCGGCGTTTTCCCTTCTCCACTCCCACCCGACACTCACTGCAGCCGGTATTCTCAGTCTCACTCTCTCTGTCTCTAGCCTTCCTTTTTCTTTTCTTTTCCTTTTCTACATGCTGCCAAACATACACTCCACTCTCACTTTTCTTTCACTTTTTCTCGGACTCCTCTCTCTCTCTCTGTTTCCTTTTCTGGAGAAAATTTTTGTTTTCTTTTTTGGCCTTTTTGTAGCTCACCATGCTGCTGGCCTTGAAGTTTGGGAGGGTTTTGTTTGAGCCCCCGGCAAACATTGCCCTCTCTTCACAGCTTTGCCTACTATTTCGACACGTACCCCCAACTAGTGATTACACCCTCAACTTTTTGTCTCAAGAGTGCTACTAAAAATGGAGGTAAATTCCCTTGATCACAAACGTGATAATTTGCTTATGTTATAATCATTAAATGGATCAAATTTATTTCAGTGATGTAAGGTGTTGGATAAAATAAATAGTAGGGGTCTAGACGACGCTCGAGAATCCACCTCTACCAAATGGATTTGAGAAAATCTATCCCATTAATGTTGCGTTTGATTGAAAAAAAAAAATTTTAAAAAATAAAAAATATAGGTAAAATATAAATAAAATATATTTATATTTCACATAATTTTACATATCTTTCCCTTTTTATTTCTAAATCTCTTCTTAAATTTTCCAACGAAACATAGCATAAAAATATCTAACAAAATTTTATTCCAATAAGGGAATGTCGTATTGCTAATTCAATTATATAGACTTAGTGGTGAGAAAATTATTTCGGCCCTTTTTTTACATAAAAAAAACAAAGTTATTTTGAATATAAAAGAATTTTTATATAAATTTATAGATTTAATATACTACACTAGTGTTAAATAAATATAATTTATTTTACTACTCACACTAATAATATTATCACTTAATTCCACCCGACTTAATCTAGCCACTACAAGAATTCACACTTTTAGCAACAAAAAAATTGGTCGCTAAAAGTCAATTTTTGGTCGGCAAAAGTTATCCGCGACCAATTTTTTTGATCGCTAGTTTGGTCGCCAATTGAGGGTCGCGGAAAGTAATTCGCGACCAAAATTTTCGTTGGTCGGCAAAAGTTGGATTTGCCGACTAAATTTTTGGTCGCTAAATATTTAATTACCGCGACTAATTCATTTTGTCGCTAAAACACTTTGGTCGCGAAAAGTCACCTTTTGCCGACCAAATTTCTTAGTCGCCAATTGACACATTTCGCGACCAAAAATTTTTGTCGCCAATTGTGACATTCTGCGACCAAAATTAATTTGGTCGCCAATTGTTACTTTTCGCGACCAAAACTGTTGGTCGGCAAAAGTGAGTTTCCACGACCAACAAAATTTTTGGTTGGCAATACATGCATTTTTTGCGACCAAAACTCTTGGTCGGCAATTGTCATTTTTTGCGAAAAAAAATAATTTATTTGTCGCGACTAATAAATTAGTCGCCAAAACAGGAAAACAATACACCTGTAATTCCTAATAATTTATTCAATCCATAATAAACCTATAATTTGAAAGCATCATTCAAATTAATTGAATTATTAACATTCGACACAATAAATAATTCATTAACATTCGACACAATACATAATTCATTAATATTTGACACAATACAACTATTCGACATAATTTATTAACATTAGACTAATTTTACAGCATCAAGAAAATTGCTTAATCCACTAAGTTGCCTTGATAGCCAATCAAAAAGATCCTTGCGCCCTTCCGTGCCAATGAAAGGATTCCCAAACATATTGCTCATCGTCATTGTGCTTTGAAACCACTATCACCTTCTCAGCAACCAAGTAAGCTGAGTAGAACCCAACACCAAACTGCCCAATCATGCTCACGTCAGCACCAGCAGCAAGAGCTTCCATGAACTCTTTGGTACCAGACGTCGCAATTGTACCAAGATTGTTCACCAAATCTGCAGCCATTAAATTTAGATTTAGAGACAACATAAAAATCCCAACAAACCATACATATATCAAGACTAGACTAAATGATACACAGTTGCATCGCTACATACCAGCCTTGGTCATTCCAATACCACTGTCAATAATGGTCAATGTGTTGTTGGTCTTGTCAGGAATAATGTGGATGAAAAGCTCTGGTTGTGCATCTAGCTTGCTCTTGTCAGTCAAGCTCTCAACTAGAATATATCCTTTATGTAGAATTACCATAATTGATTATCATGATTTTGTCACACCAATTTAAGGAACAATATGGCCCAAAAACATCAACTCTACAGATTCTGAAACAGTAGGACACAGAATTATATAAAATGTTTAGCTACACATTTGTTATCACTTTATTTGTTGATATAACAAGAAGATAAAATGTTTAGGATACATTATACATATAATATTCTTCTAGTACTGTACTATCTATTTTTGTGCAAAATATAGTTCAATTCAAGCATAAAATTCAAGTAATTAGACAAAGCACACACTTAGTACCTGTTTAGGAAGTTGCATTATTGAGTGACTGTATGTGCAAGAAACGGCCTCCAAGATCAGGACACAGACGTCTGTTTAAAGCCTTTAAAGCTGTTTGAGCAGAACTCTCTTCAATGTAAGAAACAATAACTCGAGTGCCACTCTCATCAGCTGCATAGACTCCATTCACTTCTCCAAAGGTACTGAACACTGATGAAATAGTGTCAAAATAAAGCCAAAACATTTCTCACACAAACTCTAGTGCTGACCAATCAAATGAAACCAAATATCTTAATGGAGTACAAGCTGAAGATTGAAAACTTCTCAAATTGATCACCATGCGAAAACTATTTGATAGATATCTCGACTATTTGATAGATATCTCAAAAAACTGCATGTTTGATGTGTTCCCATGATAAAAACTAAGTGCTTGCTTTTTTCAGTGGGATAGTGACAAGGAATAAAAAATTCAACATTTTTGCTCAATAAGTTAAAAATGGTTCATCCCAAGATGTTTAAAGGGCATGAAGGCAGACTTGACAAACCACCTTTTTCCTTGCAAGATCAAATTTGATCTCTGTTTTCTCCTTTTGGGTTTAAGCATAGCATAAATTGAGTTTTATCTTCTCCATTTGTTATCTTCTCTTTCTTAATAAAATTTTATCAATCATCAAAAAGAAATCAAGTTCATTTTTAAGCTGTTCCCAGCAATTATTCACGACATTTTTCGAAACCATCCTAACAGATTTTCAAAGAAACTCCCTATTTTCTTCATGCTAACTATCATGATCACTACCCAAGCCTTCACCCAGCTAAATAAACTAACCTTGGGAGCGAGTTAACATCAACAAGAAAATGAAGCAACAGTTATTAATAAATTATTCTCATTCAAAAGAGATACCTTTAATGTCCTCAACTGCATCATGTGACCAAGAATACTCATTAGCCGATTAACCAGCTCCTTCGATATTTTTCCATGGGTTGCCTGCTGCAATCACCAGACAATATATATGAATTAATTCTATCAGATTATTTTTTCAACCACATTAAGTTTTGCTCATTTCCTTTGTGATTTTTCTTTTAAAATTCTTTCTTTTAGAGTAATTTGATTTCAAAACCAATGAACTTATTTATAAATAGTAGAATAAGTTGAAGAGAATATGCAAAACCCCAAGCTAATTTCTAAATCAATAGACGAACTTACTGAACAAACTGATGTAATCTGAAAAATGAAAATTTTGAATCTAATAGCCCTTTTTTCATTTCTTCTACTGAAATTGCTATTGAAAATTAATGGCTAATTCATTCCAATAGCCATTCATTTTTTTTTTTCTTGAAATTAGCTTGAAATTTTAGGTCAATTAACAATACATACATAAATTCTAGAACGTAATGTGTTGCTCTGATTTGATTAATGTATATCCCATACTTGTATATATATTTGCTTCCATGGGTATGAATTCTGTATGTACTGTGATGAGTGTTATTTGGTACTAATATATTTATCTTGTGGTGTGAAGTGTGAACATGGTATTTTTATTGGGGAGAGGGAATAAATCTGCACGAAATGAGTACTCTGAATTTATTTTTAAATACAGAATGCCTGAAATTTATCAACACTACTCAACAAAAACCATATCAAAACTATTTTGATTTGAGTAATTTCATACAAGAAAAAAAAAAAAACTATACACAATTTTAATACATAATGATGTGGTTTAGTTATATTCGTTCGCTTTAAAACGGAATAACAAAAAGAAGATTATATGGATATTTTATGCAAAAATATAATCATCAAAATTGACATGTTAGTATGAGAGTAATTACTTTCTATGCAACCTCGAAACATAGGAGTAGGGGGCATGATCATATTCAGAAAGTCTATATATTAAAAAAAAATGCATAAAATTCTAACCCATGCTCAAATAGTCATGTCCATGCAAACACACAGCTATGGAACAATTTCTACCAGTATAGTCCCACTCTGATGAAGCTCAGAGGAGAGAGAAAATTAAGCCTCAAAATGCAATATTAAACTATGCAAATTTATTCCCAATGCAGCATCTCATGAAGTGATAATAACTTCTAAATCATAGCATGAAAACCAGAACAAAATAAAAACTGAGCAAGAATTCCATGTTGGATTAAAATGCCATAAGAAATAAAAGGCATAGCTCAAAATTATATCGCATAGCTCAATATTTATAGCCCAGTCTGTACCAATCAGCATGTCACTCGTTGCCCTCTCGACACATGATGCAGCGTTATTAGCCATGTTAGTCCACTGTCTACACCTTCTCCCAAGCCATCCACCTGTGATCTTCCTAGACACCACAAAACCACCAGTGAAATCAATCCATCATCAAGCCCACAACAATAATTTAAAATTAAAAAAAAAAAAAAATGAACATAGAGAAACAAACACAATGACATATAATTGGATCAACAAGTCCACGCGAACACGGAACCAACCACAAAAAACAATCTTCACCATACATATAAGATATTGTTGGGGCTCATCATAAATAAATAAAAAATTATAGTTTCACACAGATTGTTCTACCTATGTTTTTTGTGGTTGGTTTTGTGATTGACTCTGTGTCCGTAGATTTATTGTCAATGTATAACTACATGCTCATTCATTCATTATAAAATGAGGAAAAAAAAAAGCTCACAAAAAAATTCTGACACCAAAATTAAAACATCTTATCAGAATTGTAATTGACATGGATAAGAACTCTAATTCATGAATGCAACCCAAAAACCCACAAGAACTATCGATTGAGAAAACAAAATTAAATAGAATAATCAAGGAAACCCAACAATTCCACAAGAATTAAAGCTCAAAAAAAATACCTTTGGGTTGCATTCATGAAAACAAAAAAACCACCATGCCAAACTTTGAGCTCACACGTCCCACATCAAAACAATTCAATAGAGATATGACCTTGTACTGATTCTAGCAGCAACATGGTGCTTGGGAGAGAATAAACAAATTGCAGCAAAATACCATTGGATTTGCAGGATTGTCAAATTGTTGAAGCATGTAGGCATTTGGCATGTAAGCATGTAGGCAAAATACCTTCTTTCTAGACTCATTGAGGCTGGCATTGTTAATATGAGCTTATATCCTTTTGAAGCAGCTATAAATGCAAGTCCAATGCCAGTGTTTCCACTAGTTGGCTCCACCAGAATGCTCTAGATAGAAGGGGGGCAGAGGAGAGGGGGAAAAAAGAAGAAAATTGTTGCATCAGAATGGTAAACAGGATATATTTTAGACAATATTTATTTATTTATTTTTTGATAGACAAGATAAATGTTAATCTAAACTAAAGTAATCTAAACTAAAGTGATCATACACTAAAAACTATTGTTAATCTAAACTAATGGTCAGTGAGTATTTTTTGATAGACAGGATAATTGTTTATTATGGAAAGATAATAAATTTATAATTGGATCATACACTAAAAACGTACAATAGAAACATTACCTATAAACTCTTTAACATACTTCACATTGCAAGGTGGTGATTTCCCTCTCGATACCTAAAGCAAGATAAAAATCCAACTACAATTACCAATTGTACATAGGAAATATATTTGTGTCAATATGCAGCAGGGTCAGCATCCTCAGGAGTGTTTAAAATGAAAGTACGTGTCCCCTCACAAAATTAACAAAACGTAAGAACCACACACACTTAGGCAGGCGGAATCCTCCCAAATTTGCTAAGCATCATTTCAATATTCCATTGTTAGGCAAAATGATTATTCCATTGTTAGGCTATGTTTCAACAAGTCATGGATATGTTTCAACAATATTCCATTGTTAGGCAAAATCATTTCAATATTCCATTGTTAGGCTATGTTTCAACAAATCTGCTGCAACAAGCCAACATAAAAACTAACAATCCAACAAATCCCTCATCTAGGAAACAATAAACAAGGCTATGTATCAAACTACAACTAACAACATATCCATGACTTCCTCTGCAGGCTTGTCTAAAATTGATTTTGTAACTCAATTAGGGAAATCAAAGAGAAGAAATCATTCATGAACATTCATTCATGAACATTAGGGAAATTAGGGAAATCAAAGAGAAGAAATCATGAACATTAGGGTTTTGAAAAATTAGGGAAATCAAAGAGAAGAAATCATTCATGAACATAAACATTGAAAGCGAGAGAGAGAGAGAGAGAGAGGGGGGTTTATACCTCAAATTGATTTTAGGGAGAGTTGAAGATGTTGCAGAAAATGGAGAGGGCGAGGGCCCTGGTGGGTAAGACATTGTACAGCAAGAAGAGTATGAGAAAGACAAGGGGCGAGGTGAAGAAAAGGTAAGAGACAGAGACAGAGAGAGAGACAGAGATATACAAAACCCTTACCTAGATGACGGTGGCGAGGCAAAGACGGATGGTGGCGAGGCGAAGACGGACGGCGATGCTGACGGTGGAGAGGAAGGACAGCAGGCGGCGATGTTGACGGTGAAGGAGAGGTGAGTGGCGCGATTCAGAGGGCCAATTGTGATTAGGCGCGATTTTGGTGAAATATACTTTGAATTTGTTTCAAAAGGTTTTCCCTACCACAGAAACATTGGTCGGCCAAAATTACACTGCAGAAGCAAAACGACGTCGTTTTTACGTCAGCGACCAAATCCAATTAGTCGCTAAAATTTTTTGGTCTCTTACCAAATCCCATTTCAAATTTCCCTCGCAAATTTTTGGCGACCAAAAGACCAAATTAGTCGCAGAAAAGGTACCTTCGCCGACAAATTTTTTTAGTCACCAAATCTCAATCAACGGCGACTAAAATATTAGTCGCTAAAAGTACTAATTTGGCGACTAATTTTTTTGTTGTTGCTGAAAATAAGTTTTTGGCGACCAAATTTTTGGTCGCCAAAAAATATATGACATTCCACGACCAAATTTGTAGTTGGTCGGCAAAAGTATACCACTTTCTGCGACCAACTCATTTTTTGGTCGCCAAAATATAACCTTCTGCGACCAATAATATTTGGTCGTCAAAAATAATGATCATTCGCGACTAATTAATATTTGGTCGCCAAATATCATTTTTTTGCGATCAAAATTTTTTTGGTCGGCAAAAGTGGTCGCCAAATGTGTAAATCCTTGTAGTGAGCTAACAATCATGCTCTCTGGATGTACGCATGCTTTTTATAATTCGTTTGATCTGTAAATTAGAACTAAATGATTGTATTTAAATTTTATTATTATTTCATAGCATTATTCTTATATTCTTGTCAAAGCTTCAGTTGAGAGGAATTAGCGTTTTTAGTTACAATTTTGAGAACAACACAAGAGTGTAATATATGAAAATTGATGTGTACGTAGAATCACCCGACGTATTTCATACATAATAAAACATTAAATATAATCAATTAATGGAGGTTTGATTTTCACTATTTTGCCGTCTTAATATGATCCATTACTCTCATGCTTTTCAAGGTTTCTAACAAATAACCTTGCAAAAGTAAATAAATAAAAATACTAGTTGCAAATTGTTCTAAAAAATCTGCAGAGTGTTAACTAAAAAGTTATCCAATTCATTTTTCTATTTCCTTTCCTTTTGGGTTTGTTCAATCCCGAGTTATATAATTTTGAAATATCTTAAATTGTGTTTAATTTTGCCAAGCTAGTTAAAAAAAAAAAAAAAACAAATAGAAAACCACTTTTACAAACTCAATCAAATTGAGTTCTCGAAATTCAAGTTTTCTGACTTTTAGAATATAGATAATAATAATAATTTAGCATCATTATTGTGCCGAAATGGGAATGGGATTATGTAAGTCACTTAAACAAACCATAAAGGTGTCAATCTTTTGATGAATGGTTAACACAAAGGAAACTGAATGAAAGAAGCATAATTGGGGTGTTGTACACGCATTTAATAATCGATGCATGGGCATAGCTTTAGTTTAGTTTTATTTAGTGACTAGAAAAAAGAGGGAGAGGGAGAGGGGGGAATGGTATTTGTGTATTTAAAAATGTGACTTATTCCTAAAACGAATTTGGTTCACACTTAGGGGTTGTTTGGGGTGTCCTAAATAAGTGTATTTTTTGTCTTTTTGAACTAAAAAATTGAGGGAAAAAATATGGATGTTTGGGTTAACTTTTTAACTTTTTATAGAAAAATGTGTATTAAAAAATTGTATAAATTAGTGTGTAGGGAAAAATTAGAATTGGAAGTTGTGCAGCTGTAATTTTTGACTTTTGGTGAATAGTGATAACTTTTTAACTTTTTGAATAACTTTTTAATTTTTTGACTTTTTTTAAAGTTGCCAAAATTGACCTTAATCTTTTGAGTATTTTTTAGGCAACTTTGAACATGGTAACTGTTGGCTTATTTTTCCTACGAAGAAAAATATTATAAATGCGAGCGTGCCAGCAAGGATTGAAAAATCCTTACAGATTAAATTCAAGCCAATTATCAAGCGATTGCGTTGACAGTTCTTTTGCCTCAACAAAAAGGACTTCAAAATTGCAAGTGTAGAGAAAAGAAAAATTAAAAGAAGAATGAGGGACGGAGAAAGACGATTGAGTGAACAATCAAAGTAATAATTACTTACCTCTACTCCTATGCTTCGAAAAGGAAGTGCATAAAATGCTTTGAAATGGAAATGCTGAAAATAAATGCTTCGAAATATAAATCTGTATTAAACTACTCCTAAGATAAGAAAAATGACAAGAAATATTGAAATCAATTGTCTTTGATTATGAATTCTGGATCCTTTACAATGTAGCCATGAATGGCTATTTATAGACAAATATTTGTAGGAAAAAACTTTCAACAATAACTACCCGATAACCATCTAAAACTACCCACTTTTCCATCTTTATTCTCACAATGCCACATATTCCTCCATATCTTCATAACTTCCTTTAACCTCAAATTAATGCTCCATGTTCTCTACTTCATTCTCCATCATCTTTTCACATTTCATAACTTCTCATAACCTCCAAATGAATAGGAGGATGCCACATGTCCTGCAATTTTATAAATAATAAATAATAATAAAAATTACAGATTTATGGTGCCAACAGTAACATTGTTGGTCACATCCATCATTTAGAAACATGGTAACATTGTTGGTCACATCATCATTTAGAACTCAACCAAATGATCTTAACTCCACTTCAAATGTTCTTGACCAAATTTATTGGCTATAGTAAAAAGAATTGTATGATATAAATTTAAATTTAATGTAATGTGAAGAATTATATCCATATTAAAAAATTTAATTTGCATAATTCATTTTCTCACTAATTTTTGAATAACTTTTCAACTATAACTGTCCTAGGGGACATGAAATTTTCATAAAACTAGTCACAAATGTGAACTAAAAATATGGGTTTATCTCACATCTGTGATTGATTCTGTGAATGTTTTTGTGTTCTTAGACTTTTGAGCAAATTACACTGTCAGTTCTTGTATTTCGACCATTGTGTTACTTTAGTTCCTATAATTTCAACTAGCTTAATTTTTTTAATTTGTCACAAATTAATTCAATTGATTAATTGTAAGAATTTTTTTTATGCAAATGCGCACATTAGCAAAATGTGTCATGCTTTTCCAAGCTAAATTATAAACTTGTTTAATTCAATGATCCAACCTCAATCAATTCAATGATAATTTTTCATCAAAAACCTCAACGGCGATATCAATTTGACCAAATTAACATAAAATCGAATATTAAAAGTCGAAATTGAGTTAATTAAAAAGAAAATTATAATATACACACCCTTGAAAAGGGGATACCATATGCATCCCTAGTTACGCTATTTTCTTCTTTAGTTATGATATTATTTTAACTATGACTCATGAGTTCTTTAATTATATTTCACGTTGTGCTTAGTTTATGATATTTTTTTTTAGTTATAACTCATAAAAGTATAAAATTATTCATTCTCTTTTTTAATTATAAGGTATATATGATACACATCCTTTTAAGGGATGTGTACCATAATATTTCCCTAATTAAAACCACATTAATTAAAATGATGCAAATAACAAAATATAGAGACTATCATTTTATTTTACTCAAAACATTTTTGTCTTCAACCAGCATTGCTGGTCACATCCATTATTTAGAAGTCAAAGAAGTGGTCTAAGTGAATTCAAACGTTCTTGAACAAATTTAGGCTTGGTTTGGGAATAGGTTATTTTAGTAATTTTTTGGCTTTTTACGAAAAGGTGTGCAGAAAAGTAGAGAGGTGATGTGATGTGTTTTAGTTGGCTTTTAGACTTTTTGGCTATTTTAGCCACTTCCCAAACGAGGCTTAAAAGTAACGCCTCATTTGGTAAGTGACTGTTTTAATTTGAAAGTCAAAAAATTATTAAAAAAATTAAAAAGTCAACAACTTATATTAAAAAGTCAAAGATTCTTTTTTTCTCTCTACTTTTTGCTTATCTTTTTCGTAAAAAGTAAAAAAGTTATCCCAAACATATTAATTATTTTTATCGTATAATTTAACCAAAAAATTAAAAAAATTAATAAAATAGCATGCTCTCAAACAAAACTCAAGTAAAAAATAAGCCCGTTCATATGAAAGAAAAAAACAAAAAAACAAAAGGGGGGGGGGTCAAGAAGCATGCTTTGGATTGACGTAAGCAAAGTGTTGCGAGATGAACCAAATTTATAATTAATGTTTTGTTTAGTAAAAACGAAGTACTTTTAGGAGATGATTAAACCTATGTTAATGCTCATAATTTAACATAAGACTTCATAATCACGCTTTTGTTGCTCCCGTCCTTTGCTGCACTATGTATATATATTCAAAACAAACACTTTCTTCAAATAGGTTTAATTTATTCTTGGAAAATGTTAGAGATTTTAAATAATCTATCAAATATTTTAACAAATCTCTCACACTCAAGTGTAGAATCCACATAAATGTATAAGTCCCACACCCATATAAGAGATTTAAAAAAATATTTAATAGATTATTTGAACTATCTAGCATTACTCTTTATTCTTTGTTGACAGACACTTTTTAGCTTTGAAATATTTAATCATAGCTAACACTTTTTAGCTTTGAAATTCCAAATGTTCAGGGTTTTGTTATCCTTCTATTCATCGGATTTTGAAGCTACAACATATGAAGGAAGTTTGAAAAATAATTTAATTATGGGAAATTCTATAACACTCCCCAAATGAGGTGTATACCATATATTTGAATTATGACGTTTATGATATTTAGTTATAACCTATTGTAATGTTAGCTATGATTTAAAAAAAAAAAAAAAAATATTTATATCTTATATGATATTTGGTTATGATTCTTTTTTTCTTTTTTTTTTAAATTATGAAAAAAAAAATATATTTAATTATGACATTTGTAGTACACACCCTTTTAAAAGGACGTATATACCATAATGACCAATTTTTATACATAAAATTTTGGGTCTTAGGCCATAGGTTCATTTCTAAATTTTTAAACCAATAGACCTGAACTCTAGTTTTTGGGGCTAAAAAAATAATTATAATTTGAAAGATTATTTTGTACTTACTTATCTGTCTACGTGTCATCCCATTATTTGTTCGTGTGTCACCTATTTATCCACCTAATCTACTTATTTGTGTATATTATCACCACTAGCACCAGCCACTGTCAACCGTTGCCGTCGGTGACTTTTCTAGCAAACTTTCTACCGGTGACTTTTTCGACAGTGTGGTCCAATTGAAAAAAAAAAATTCAAAAAAAAAATATGTTCTTCTCACTAAACAATTTCATTAAACATTTCTCTTATCACCAAAAAATAAAAAATAAAAATAAAAATACATAAAAATGTTGAACCAAATAATATATGGCTCCATGAATGTGCACTTTTCAGCAATTATTCCTAAAATTTGTATAAAATGGTACTATAGTGGTATTTTAGCAATTTTAAATACTTGTGAGTGCTTTATTTTAAAATAAAAATATTATATAAAGACATATTTCTGTACTTATAATAATGTCGTGTGTGCAATTGCTTTGGTTCATAAATTAGGGAAGGGAGTGGACCCATAGCTCGAGATATAGCCTCATTGTCAACCTCTAAGATTGGCTCCTCCCAGGATTGTTGTAGTGGCTCATCTATTTAACACCGCAAATTATTAGTTGTAATTCAAATTTAATATTTTTAATCAGTAAAAAAATATTATATTATAAATATTAGAATAATTACGTCAAACTAAATAGTCAATAATGTAAGAAAGTCTAACAAAAAATAGATACACACAAGTAAGACTGTTAAACAAATTAACTTACTTGAGTTTTGACTCGTGCTCGATTCATTAAAAATTCATTCCAGATCAACTCAATTTGTAGACAAGCCAAATTTAAAGACAATTTTAAAATTCTTAAGTTTTTAAGTCAATCTTAAACAACCTACTCTCAATTCGATAAGCTTATGTGCTTGTTTGGTACAGCTTTTAAGCAGCTTATTTCAGCTTTCAGCTTAATTTAAGATATTTTGATGTGTTTGGTTTAACTTATAGCTTATAGCTTATAGCTTTTTGGAAGTCAGAAATCAACTTATTCTTTGAGTGGGGCAGGAGATACTTAATTTATAAGTCAGAAATCAGCTTATGTTCATAGTTATAAGCTATAAGCTGTTTAGGCATAAGCTATAAGCACTTTTCCACAGCTCTACCAAACATGGCCTATATGTCCTATAAAAAATCAAGTTACTCGACTTTGACTCGTTAAAAACATGTTTGAAATCAACTTCTTATTTAAAAAAAAAAAAAACAAAAAACAAGTTAAGCTTGAATATAATTTTAAACTCCTTAAGTTTTCAAATCAAGATTCGACAACCACTACAAGAAATTTCAGAATTAGTGGCATTTTCAAAATGCCACAATAGGCCAGAAAAAACATTGCTAAAAGATAAGCACTACTAAAAATTGGACCTTTTGCGACCGTCGCAAAAGGTCCATATATCGTCGCAAAAGACTTTTTGCGACGGAGCAGCGACGGGAAATGGGGGGTGGCGGAAGGGGGCGTGACAAAAAGTATTTGCGACGGTTACAAACCGTCGCTTTCTTGTAACGACGGCTAATCAATGGTTTTTGCGACGGTTTCACCTGACACAAAAAAAGGGGAAAAAAATTTCACTTTTAGTGACGATGTTGGTTGCCGTCGCAAAAAACCTTTTTTAGCAACGGTATTAGCCGTCGCAAAAAGTATTATTAGCGACGGTCTAAAACGTCGCCAAAAAAGTAATATTAAGTTAATACTGTCGCAAAAGACTTATTTGCGACAGTTGAAACCGTCGCAAAAGATTGGAACTAGTATGTATATGCGATAGGTTAACCCGTCGCTAATAAAATATAAGGAAATGGGAATTACATTAGCGACGGTTTATAATTGTCGCAATAAAATTATTTTTTATAAAATCATATTTTATTAAATATTCCCTATACAAATTATTAATATTTTCTAAAATACATCCACATCCATATTCACATCCACATCCACATCCACATCCAAATTCACATTCAAAAAATCATATACCAAGAATAATATATGTACCTTGTAACAATTGTCAACCAAATATTTTTTACAAAAATATATAAAATAACCTCTAACAATACTACTAATTTTTTATATTTAAGAACTCAAATTTTTAGTATCGACAATAGAAATAAAAAAATAAAAACAGATATAGTGTAGCTTGTTTTGATATCAATAGTAAGTTTCAATATCGATATGCGAAGATATCACGTACTCAAAAGGTTTGCATCTGCAAAAAGAAACAAAAAAGAAAAAAAATCATCATTTACAACATAATTATTTTCAAGCTTACAAAAAATGTAAAATATTTGATATTTTTTTCAAAAAATAAATAAATAAATAAGATTGTAAACTGTAATATCGATATGCGAAGATATCATCACGTACTCAAAAAGGTTGCACCTACAAAAAAAGCAAAAAAAAAAAATCATTTACAATATAATTAATTTCAAGCTTATAGAAAATGTAAAACATTTGATATTTATTTCAATAAATAAATAAATAAGATTGTAGCATATACATGAATCGAGCGCCACAAAATGTATCTTCCCACAGCTTCTCTAACTGTTCTTAGACATCGGGATGTTGTTTCCAAAACAACGTTCGGCTTGTTCGCTTTTAAAACAAAAACTTTGCAATATTCAGGGCCAATTGGAACTCCATCAATTTCACACAACGGATCGACACTAATAAGAAGTCCCTCTGCCAATTGGACTCTTGGTATTACAGAACTCTCCAAAGAAACTTTAATTACATCCTACAATGATGATAATACTATTAAAAACAGGCAATGATTGTACACATTGAGCTATATGTAAGATTTAATAATACATGTAACCATAATAATAATGCGGAATTAAACTTAACTGGATCTTGAATTCAATACAACTCAATAATAAAACGAACATACCTTTGTCAGACATTGAATTAGAGAAGTTGAGAAAATACCCCTTAGAGTTGAACCTTTAATTCTTGGCTCACCTTCTTCTCTCTGTCTCTCTTAATTAGGATGACTATAAAACTTAAAGTGATGGAAAATACTCATGATATGAAAGGGGAGTCACCCATCCTTATATAGAGGAGAGAAGAGGGCCAGATAAACTCTATCAGAAGAATTCCTAATCCATCAAGGTTTCCTTCTTATCTTAGAAGAGTGATTATATTAAAATTCTAATTACTGAACTTGATCTCAAATATTGGCTTTATCTATTTGTGGAGTCCAAATAAATTAAAACATGTAGAAAATATGTAGGGTATTGGGCCACACTAGAAATAAATCCAACATTCTCCCACTTGGCCCATTAAGCCGATTATGATGCAATTATGAGTTTTTTCAAAAATATGCTACTTATAAAAATTTTGACTCATTGGATTCCACACTAAAAACTTTGACACGTGATCACGAATTTTAAAAAATAGCCAATAAGTTCAGATATATTAGAAACTATAATACTGTGATTACTTCAGATCACCAATATGAGTCATAGCGGTTATATAACATTTATGTCATATTTCCTTCTATGCACTACACCATTGATAACCTTCACCAACCCAGTCCTTTATCGGGATATATAATTATTTGCCTGAAAGGCCCCTGTAATTTGTCTTGTTAAGACATTTCCTGTTTATCAATATTCTATTTAATGTGTACACATACTTTTAGAAACAGGAAAAACAGAAACAAAATTATTACTGCGCAAATAGTGTTAAATAAAAATAAGCACTCACAATTAACCATACACATCAAGGGTTGCTTAAAAAACCTATCTCGATAACATGCTCTTTGTATGTCTTTGGTGGCAATCCCTTTGTGAATGGATCAACAATCATAAGAGATGTGCTTAAGTTTTCAATTAACACTTATTGTTTCTGGACTCTTTCTCTAACAACTAAGTACTTTACTTCCATGTGTTTGGAACCACTAGAGTACTTTCCATTCTTAGAGAAGAAAACTGTTGCGGTATTGTCACAATATATCTTCAGCGGCCTGGCAATTTGAGTCAACAACACCAAGTCCTGAGATGAAATTTCGCAACCATAAAGCATGATTTGTAGCCTCAAAGCATATGGAATGTCCTTCATTTGTTTTCTTTTCAAGTCATTCCTTGGACACTATTTTTTCACTTAATTTATTACCTTTCGTGATGGGTGCATCACCGGCTGAACAAAACTGCATATTGAATCTCTCCAAAACAGGATCAATATATCCTTTCTGAGATAGTCCTAGCAATCCTCGAGATCGATCCCTAAAGATCTCTATGCCAATAACATAGTTTGCCTCACCTATATCGACCATTTTAATGTTCTTGGAGAGATATTCCTTAGTTTCATGCAATAAGCCAAGGTCATTACTAGCTAACAAAATATCATCCACATATAGCACCAAAATAATGAACTTGCTCCCACTAACCTTCAGATATATGCACTAATCAACTGCATTTTTCTTAAATTCGAAAGAGGTAATGGTATCATTGAACCTTAAATATCATTGCCTAGAAGCTTGTTTAAGGCCATATATGGATTTCTTTAATTTGCAAGCTAAATGTTCTTTACCTTTCTTTGTAAATCCTTCGGGCTGCTCCATATAAATTTCTTTATCCAAATTCCCATTTAAAAAGGTAATTTTCACATCCATTTGTTGCAACTCTAAGTCATAATGAGCTACCAATGCTAGGATGATTCTAAGTGAGTCCTTTTTAGATACTGGAGAAAAGGTCTCTGTATAGCCTATGCCTTCTTTTTGAGTAAAATCCTTGGTAACAAGTTTGGCTTTAAATCGTTCGATATTGCCTGCTTGGTCTTGAAGACCCATTTATACCCGACCTTTTGGCAGTTATTAGGCAATTCGACGAGATCCCAAACACTATTATGTTCCATGGATTTTAACTCTTCATTTATAGCATTGACCCATTTAGAAGAATCATCACTATTCATGGCTTGTGAAAAATAAGACTGGATCTTTGTTAATCCCAATATCAAAATCAGATTCCTGTAGATACACCATGTAATCATCTGGAATGGCAGGCTTTCTTTCCCTCTGAAATCTTCTCAGAACTGCCAATTGCGGTGGTTCTACAATATTTTCAATGGTGGTATCTTCATGAAGTGGTGAAACATGAAGTGGTGAAGGATTTTCATTATGTTGTTCATTTCCCTCAGCCTATGGAAAAGTCTGGAGTACAACAATTTTTTTTTTTTTTTTTTTTTTTTTTTAATAAGGGTCAAATGTTGGGACATCCACCCTAATTTTCTCAAAATTCACCACTCGTGTTTTCTCACTCCCACTAATTTCACCATTCTTTAGGAATCTAGCATTACCAGTCTCCACTATCCTCATACTGTGATTAGGACAATAAAATTTGTACCCTTTAGACTTGTCTGGATAACCAATGAAATATCCATATATAGTTCTTGAGTCCAACTTTTTCTCTTGTGGGTTGAAGATTCTTCCCTCTGCTGGACAACCCCAAATATGTAACTGTCTCAAACTAGGTTTCCTACCAGTCCACAACTCAAAAGAAGTTGTTGGGACCGCCTTACTAGGAACCCTATTTAAGATATACATTGCAGTCTTTAAAGCTTCACCCCACATTGAAATAGGTACAATTGAGTAACTTAACATACTCCTAACCATATCTTTAAGTGTACGATTACGCCTTTCAGTAACTCCATTTTGCTGTGGCGTACCAGGCATTGTATACTGAGCACGAATGCCTTTCTTTTCTAAGAATTTGGCAAATAGGCCAGGATTTTAGTCTGACTCATCATATTTACCATAATATTCACCACCCCTGTCTGATCTCACTATTTTAACCTTTCTATCTAATTGTCTCTCGACTTCAGTTATGTACACCTCGAGGATGTCAACAGCCTGTGACTTTTCATGAATTAGATACACATATCCATAACGTGAGAAGTCATCTATAAATGTGATGAAATATTTTTCACCACTAAGACATGGGATGTTGAGTGGCCCGCAAATATCTGTATGAATTATCTCAAGAAGCTCATTACTTCTTGTGGCACCTTTCTTGGTGTGTTTGGTTTGCTTTTCTTTAATGCAATCCACACATATCTGAAAATCAGTGAAGTCTAGGTTTTCCAAAATCCCATTCTTCACCAATTTTTCAATTCTATTTCTAGAGATACGCCCCAACCGTCTATGCCACAAGATTGAGGATTTTTCATTAATTAGACCACGTTTTAAACCAATATTCGAATGCAGAGTTACTAATGATTGTGCAAACTCATGATTTAAGGTAATTTTATATAAACCATCACATAAATTACCAGAACCAAAAACATTAAATTAAGTTTTTCACAATTAAATAAAACTGAATATCCAACACAATCTAATTTGGATAACGAAACTAAATTCCTAGAAATTAAAGGAACATAAAAAGTGTCTTCTAGATCCATCTGATGACCCGTCTCTAAGATCAGTCGATAGGTTCCTACAGCCACGACTTCAGCTTTGAGACGGTTCCCCATATAGACAAATCTTTCACTTTCCTTTAGTTTCCAGGTTGAGAGGTATCTCTGCATGTCATTTGTAATGTGGGTCGTGGCCCCAGAGTCAATCCACCACATATTAGAAGGTACTTCAGCAAGGTTTGATTCATAACAAACAAAAGAAAATTTCTTATATTTCTTTTCGAACCAAGCCTTTCGCTTGCTGCAGTCTTTCTTCACATGTCCCTTCTTACCACAAAAGTAGCACTTGACAGTGAAACCATTCTGAGCCTGATTTTCTTTCCCAGATTCATTCATTCTCTTTGGTGGATTTTTCTTTGATTTTACAAACTTACCCATCTTTTTCTTTATAGCTCCATGAGTTACAGCCAATGCAGTTTGACGTCCTTCCTCCCTCAACCTCACTTCCTCCTGAACACACATATTAGTTAGCTCATTCAAACTCCACTTATCTTTATTGGTGTTATAGTGAATTTTGAATGCACCGAACTATGATGGAAGTGAGTTGAGAATAAACTGCACGAGGAAAGTTTCATCAACCTGCATTCCTAAAGTTTTAAGTTTTGCAACTTTGTCGCCATATTGAGAATGTGATCCTAAACTCCTCGGTGGCCATTATATTTCATTGTTGTCAATTCAGCCATAATAGTGCCAGCAAGTGGCTTGTCGATCTTCAACAGCCTTTAACCAAATTTTACTTTAAGCGTTAGGGTAATGTCACTAAAAAGTCCTTTGGTCAATAACCAAGTAAGATCCCAGGAAGGTCGGAGGAGTCAATATAGCCTCCCTTCTAAGTCCAACCACCTTAGATAGCAAGCTATCTTTTTGACAGATCTTAAGAGGTATTAACACAAGATCTCATAAGTAACACGGAAAAAGGCATCAATAATATACATATTAAAGCTTTGAGAATTATGATGAACTATTAATATCACATAAGTCTTTCCTTTGGGCAAAACTTAGGTATATCTATTGTTCACTTATCAAGAATCACTTATGTAGGTCTAAAGTAATTTATGCAATTTTTCAGCAAGTCATGTTACCTTTGGGTATTCAATTATAATCTGTCAAATTACATAAGTTACATTACCCTACCCAGTTTATAATTATTTGAAAGTGACTCTCCTTTGGGCTAGTCTCAATCTCCTAATTATAACTGCAATTGAGAATATTATTGACCTTAATGTTACCATTTTAACAATTCTTTTATGTAGTTTTATATTCATAAGTTTTACAAATCTAGGCCACTTTGGCAGCTACTAAATTAGTAAACCCTATGAATATGAAACTAACCAACAATATTCTCTATTCATTAATTTGAGTTATTTAATTATCATTAATTCAATCACAATTTTCATGAAATCACTACTTTATGATTTTTAAAATTTCTTTTATGTGATTGCAATTACCAATATAATAATAATAACTCTGGACGAACATGAATACATATATATATATCAAAAACATGTAATATAACAATCATGAATATCTCATATAATGGTTGACAAGAATTACACCTAAATAAATTAACCACTTTAATATTTTAATATTCAATGTCATAAAATTATATCATGATATCAAATTTAAATCATGAAAATATAAATATCAACAATAATAGACAATAAGTGCATATAATCAGATAACGTAAAATCATAATTCTTTAATAGACCAAATGATTCAACAAATTATAAAATTGCTTTTAATCTATGTACTTTATCATAGCGGCAAGCAATACATGCAATTTAATATCATATTATGATGATTATAAAAGATATTATCACTAAAATTGATAATAAATCAAAACATGCATATGAACAACATATAGAATTATATAAAAGTTTGCACCTGACATATCACAAAACAAAGTGAATGGACTGTGCTCTTATTTAGGTTAGGACCTAATAGATCTTATTGTCTTGTGAGTGAGGGAGTCCATGATGTGCATACTTAGATACGATTTAGAAATCAGGAATAAAATCTTCTTTCACACAACCTTTGACTTTTAACAATACAAAAAGAGTTTCTTTGATGCATAATGAATATGAAAGAGATTAGATGTACCATTCAGACACTGCCTAATAAATATGACATGCAGGTTACAAGGTTGAACATACATCGCATATTCAAGATAACTAACACATGCCGACATGAACAAAAATATGTTGTTATGAATAATTATAATTATAATTATAATATAATAACAATATTCATAAATATATTATTATTCCAAGGTGTATTGATTCACAAACTAAAGCTCTGATACCACATGTAAGATTTAATAATACATGTAACCATAATAATAATGCGGAATTAAACTTAACTGGATCTTGAATTCAATACAACTCAATAATAAAACGAACATACCTTTGTCAGACATTGAATTAGAGAAGTTGAGAAAATACCCCTTAGAGTTGAACCTTTAATTCTTGGCTCACCTTCTTCTCTCTGTCTCTCTTAATTAGGATGACTATAAAACTTAAAGTGATGGAAAATACTCATGATATGAAAGGGGAGTCACTCATCCTTATATAGAGGAGAGAAGAGGGCCAGATAAACTCTATCAGAAGAATTCCTAATCCATCAAGGTTTCCTTCTTATCTTAGAAGAGTGATTATATTAAAATTCTAATTACTGAACTTGATCTCAAATATTGGCTTTATCTATTTGTGGAGTCCAAATAAATTAAAACATGTAGAAAATATGTAGGCTATTGGGCCACACTAGAAATAAATCCAACACTATAATCTAACAATAATCAAATAAACACAAAAAGAGTTTGTAAAGAAGAAGTTTTCATCGAGTTCCGTCTTCTCCTACAAGTCATGTGTGCCAAGTATGTTGTGCGTGTCATGTTTCGTTGACATCCGAACCCGTTTGAGCATTTTAGTGTGTCAACCGGTTCGAAAAAGAGTTTGTAAAGAATAAGTTTTCATAAACGGAAATTAGGCTCCAGATTCAAAATCGGGAATCGGTTTTGAGTTCCGTCTTCTCCTACAAGTCATGTGTGCCTAGTATGTTGTGCATGTCAAGTTTCGTTGACATCCGAGCCCGTTTGAGCATTTTAGTGTGTCAACCAGTTTGAAAAGAGTTTGTAAAGAATAAGTTTTCATAAACGGAAATTAGACTCCAGATTCAAAACCGGGAAACGGTTTCAAGTCTTGTCCTCTCCTACAAGTCATGTGTACCTAGTATATTGTGCGTGTCAAGTTTCGTTGACATCCGAGCCCGTTTGAGCATTTTAGTGTGTCAACCGGTTTGAAAAAGAGTTATTAAGTAATAAGTTTTCATAAACGGAAATTAGGCTCTAGATTCAAAACTAGGAATCGATTTCGAGTTTGGTCTTCTCCTACAAGTCATGTGTGCCTAGTATGTTGTGCGTGTCAAGTTTCGTTGACATCCAAACCCGTTTGAGCATTTTAGTGTGTCAACCGATTTGAAAAAGAAATATTAAGTAACAAGTTTTCATAAACAGAAATTAGGCTCTAGATTCAAAACCAGGAATCGGTTTCGAGTTCCGTTTTCTCCTGCAAGTCATGTGTGCCTAGTAAGTTGTGCATGTCAAGTTTCGTTGACATCCGAACCCGTTTGAGCATTTTAGTGTGTCAATCGGTTTGAAAAAGAGATATTAAGTAACAAGTTTACATAAACGGAAATTAACCATAAAACTAGGTCAATATCATTTTTCTTTAAATGATTTTCTAAATATGAAAAGCCTCAGAAATGACCACGTGCACCTTTGCTACTATTAAAGAGAAAAAAGCAAAACAATCAGTCAAAAACCGGAGAGTATGAATATGACACAAGCACTTGTAATTGTACCTTTCCTTAAATTGATGAACAAATAGTAGATGCTAACTGAATCCATGCTCCCATTCTAATGACATTAAAAACAGTTGAAATGGCCTCCCCTTTTGCAAACAGATCACTCAGATTGCCTTCTTTGGCAAATGAGGAATATATTGGCAACCTTGTTGCTCTTGCTGCAACAAGTGCCATTCCCTGTCAAACCAAACCATCGCCAAAATGATGTTCAGATCAGATGTACAAATAGAAATATAAATAAACAAAAGATTGATAAGACAGAAGGTTTCAATGGATAAGGAATTACAAAAAAACAACAAAAGGTAACCACCAGATTTTTTTGATTTTTCTCGTTCAGTGGAAATGGTTATTAAACACCTAAACGAGAATATATTTTGGACAGAGCAAAATAAATTATACTATAGGAGGGCATTAACTTATGTCTCTTACCTTTGCAAAATTTCCAAGCCCTGCCACTTCAAGAAATAAATGTGGACATAAGAGGGAAAGAACTTCCAATCCAGTGCCCAAGTCGTAGAGCACATCAGCTGCAATTGGGAAAGCTTATTCATTAAAAGATCTTGCAGAACTGATAGACAGAAGTAGGCTGTAAGACAAATTATGCATCTTCAATTACTAGACAAAACTAGCATCCAAAGAAAACACGCATCAGAAATTTTAAGAAGAATGAACTAATGTTTCTAGAACCAAGACACTAACCCAGAATTCTCCAACGCTTAGGCTCTGAATCCATCTTTGCACCCAAATTGCTGCATATGAGCTTTCCTGCATGCTGCATGCCATCCCTTAAAATCTGCATATCATCAACATAATTAAAAAATAAAATAAAATAGGAATTCTTAAACAAAAGGCTTTCAGGAGTTGATATCTGTAGACTGTCCAATTAAAAATATCTTACCCAACTTACTGCGGTCGCCTGTGCAGGGGTAGGCCTCAAGCCTGCAGCAAATAGCAGTGACTATAGAGGAGTAAGAATATTGAGAAATACAAATATGGTAGGGGGTGACATTTAGAGAGAGAGAGAGAGAGAGAGAGAGAGAGAAAGAGGATCAATTTAAATCTAACTATTGCTAAAAAGAAGATTACAGAATCTTGCTAAGACCATGATAAATAAACTCAAACACACAAAATGAACAAGATATGTCAGAAACTCATCCATGAATAAAAAATATTACATTCTGCTGAACATACAGAAAAACCTCTCTAGAAATTTCAAAATATTATGAAATGAATTTCATTATGAGAGATGTGTTGTAGGAATCAAAAGAAGACCTGAGTTGATAGCACAGATAATGCTGCACTGGAGAAGTGTTGCAGTGCCTAGAATTGTGTGTATCTAAGATACCCCTCATTCACACTGCGTAAGCAACATGCAGCAGCTAAATTCGACACATTGGTATGCTACCACAAGGATTGTAATCCAAAACAGAATAAATCATCTCAGCTCATCTATATGGATAGCCTGAAGGAAAAAATTTATTCAGGAAGGATTCCCCCACCCTATGGAATACTGATCTTGAATCATTAACCACCTTCACCTAAAGGGGGGGGGGGGAATCAAAATTTCCAGTCCAATCAGTTCGAGGAAGCAAAACTTCAACAGCAACAAACAAGTTTTGTAATGCAAATAAAATTAGATTCCTATATTTTATATGCATCAAGAATTAAACCCTTTATAACAACATTTCTGGTGGAAATCATGCTCCTGCTATGAGCATGCCCTATAATCAAATACTCATAATATGACACTATAATTCATCACATCATGTCATATGCATTTCATGAGAGTGCCACTGGACAATAAGAATGTTATACTTATAAGATTGACAACCATGAGAGAGCACTAATATGCAAGAACCTGCACACATCAGCTCTTTATAAGAAAGGGACATATATGATATCTGAGCACTAATCATTTATCAAAAATTTGAAATAGTTTTTTATTGGGTGAATACAAATTTTGAAATAGTTTTGCAACTCATGAAGAGCAACTTTCAATGTCATTTGTCAACTTATTATGTTGTTGAAATCACAAATACAGGCCACTACTAGATATGAATAAACATCAGGCAAGGTGTTTACTCAACCTTCGAAAAACCCATATGAATAACAAAAACTATAGTAGTTCCACCTTAGAATCATCAACTACAGCCAAAAGGCAGAGCCGTGCAGATGGAGGTTTTAAAAGCAGGAGAGCATGCATATGATACTGTAGTTTCCAAGGTTTAGGGCATGAACAAAGTACACAAATACCTATGGGAGTGTGCAAAAGCACATATACAGCAAGCACAATGAAGTTGCTAAAAGTCCTTTACTTGGTGCGGATCTTGTCAATATGCGATACTTGGAATGGTGGATTGGGTAATAAAACCTAACCGTTGGTTTCACTGGCATTTAAGGGGTCACCCAAATATTTCCAAACTTGGTAGCAAAATGGAACCATTTATAAGAACCAAATATTGTGAAAGATGTAAATATTTTGAGAATTATTAGGAGAAAAATCTATTTTGTATGAAGCAAATAATTGAGCTCTCCTTCAGATTAGATCAACAAAACACAGACAAAAGCTGAAGACAAAGAGATCAAGTATGGTTGTGTCAGGGTAAAGACCTCATAATAGTGGTTCATGCTTGCTTCTGTTTGTAGAAAAGCATCCCTAAGGACATCTGAAGCATCACATCATGATAAAACCCTCTCCCTTCTAGATGAATCTGACAAGATACTAGCAACCATCTCAGGCAGCATCCTGGAGATAAAATTGTCAAGTAATTAATAAAGTATGCAAACAGTAAGTTGTACACCTGTGCATACACAAGGATAAAATATGGGGAAATAATAAAATTGGATGTGATTTTAGCACCCTCGCACACATAATACTAAAGCATGATAGAAAATGTTAGTTTCATCTTCTATAATGTCACAAGGATTGGTTAGGAAACAAAACATCAGGCCAATCTATTTCCAACCTAACCAAACTAGGCTTCCCACTATCTGCTCCAAATTCAAAATCAGTTTCCATTGTTCAATAGGCAGTGAAAATTAATAAGCATAATCGGGATAGGAAGAAGATACTGAAAATGAAGACTCATTCCACCTAGGCAAATTTGGAGCAACAAACAGTTGGTCTAATTCAAAGTCAAATTGATTGTTCTAACTTGTAAGTAAATATGGGGATAGCATGAATTTTAAGAGGGATGTACACAGGATCTCAGGAAAATTGCATATATATTCTGGACTCGGTGAACAGGTCATCCACATACTCTCACCATAGCCAAATTCATATAACAACTATATAGTGTATATATATATAGAGAGAGAGAGAGTGGGGGAAAAGAATGAGTAAAAGGAAAAAGAGAGCTGATGATGGTTCTTCCCGGTGGAGAAAGAATCTGTATTAAACTCAATGGCTGTGGGTGGGTCGATTTGGGGCTGGGTTTGTGTGAAGCCATGCGAATGGAAGAAGACAGAGAGGGCGAAATAGAAAGGACATACCTGGGTAATGCTCCAATGGTGGATCGACGGTGGTGCTTGTGTGCGATAATGATGGTGCTCCTGTTCCCGACGGCGATGGAGACAAAGCGAGAGAGAGAGCTTTCTAGTGTAGGTAATATGCCTAAAACGATTTTGTAAACCCTAGCTTTCTACACAAAAGGTGTATTTTTTCCCGCTCGATATCTCCAGTACCCTTTCAAGAGAGACAGAACGACGACTGGGTGAGAGGGAGGGTATGCATGAGCAAGAGCGAGAGGAAAGAAGAGGGTTGGTTACCTAGACGCTGCTGTTGCCGGTGCAAGAGAGATAAAGTGACGACTGGGTGAGAGGGAGGGAGAGAGTAGTGAGATTAGGCCTTTTTTTTTTGGATCAGAAGAGATAACAGAGAATTTGGGAATATCGGTAAAGAGTGAGAGTGGGAGATGGGGCTTTGGCGCGAAATTAGGAATTATTATTTGCGACGATATTAAGGCCGTCGCAAAGGAAAGAGAAAAAAGTAAAATTTTGCGACGGATTGGCAAAAGAGTGTCGCAAAACAGGAAAAAAAAAATTTAAAACCAAAAAATGTTTGCCACGTTTAACTTATCGTCGCATATAACCTTATTTTTTGCCACGGTCTAACTTTTTCCGTCGCAAAAACTATAAATTCCGTGACGGCACTTAAACCGTCGAAAAAAGCAAGCTTTTGTGACGGCACTTAAACCGTCGCAAATTGTTCCGTGTCAAATGCTCCTTTTTCTAGTAGTGAAGGCAGTATTTTTAGCATTCGTTGCTGATGAAGCCGTCGTCTTATCTTTGTGGCATTTTAAAAACAAAAAAGATCAATAACTACTCGACTCGACTCAACTCATTTACAACCTTACACACAAAGCCAACATCTACTACCGTCTACATAATACAAGAAAGATCCAATAATGGAAAAGAAACAAACAAATAAAAATAGACCCTATAGTGAGAAGAAATAATCAATCCATATTTTTTACAATGATTGACTCACTAACCTCTCCGTCTACAGGAATCTAACTAAACTAAAATGAGAGATCGTTCAAAAAGACCCCCAAAAAATTAATTAATTTATTTGTTTTTTTTCAATAATAAATTGAATTTCATTAATTTTTAATGTAAAAAAACAAATATTATAAGACTGTATTATTAATACTGTTTTGATTAGCTAAGTTAAAATAATATGAAATTATATTTATGGAAGATGATCAGAGGAGGCTTTCAAAACAGAGTTTGGAGTGCATCTGCTAGTGCTGCTGCAGAGCTATCCCTGCCAGTTGCTGCTGATTGTTGGTGTTGCTGCTGCCAGTTGCTGCTGCTGATTTTTGGTGCTGCAGAGCTGTTTTTGGTGCTGATTATAGTGCTGTTTTTTTTTTTTTTTTGGTGTTTTTGATATTTTGGTGCTGATTTTGGTGTTGTTTGATATGTTTATTGCTTTTTTTTTTTCTTGGCTTTTGGCTACTCACCTGCTACCGAGGGATTGAGCAGCCATATTGGTGCTAATCTAGTTGGGATTAGTATGTCTTGCTATGATATTTTTGCACTCATCTCTTTTTCTTTCTTAATGTAATGAATTCTTTGTTCATTAATAAAAAATTTATTTTGCCAATAAAAAAAATAAAAAGAGGTAGGTGGTCAGTGACTTGTCTTACTAAGGCCAAGTTTGGCATCTCAAAAATAATCTAAAAAGTCAAAAAGTTATATAAAAAGTAAAAAAGACATTACCATTCACAAATAAAAAAATATTAAAAAAATATTTTATATATTACAATATTACAAATGGACTAAGCAACTGTTCTCAGCCGTCTTGTGATAGAGACAGGCATTACACACTTTGTTTGGGGCCAAAAAAATTCTATATGTAAAGTCGTAAAAATGTTGGGCCCATGGGGGCCCACTAAGGACACTTTTTTGATAATCTGAACCGTTGAACATGTAGAACTCGTCAATTAATATATTCTTATAAAAAATCACGTTGATCGAATATCGTTAACTATATGATCAAATCAGTTTTGTATAAACAAAACGGATGTTGTGATAGTTAACTGTTGAAAAAAAACTAATCTGATCATATAGCTATCGATATCCGATCAACGTGATTTTTTACAGGCATATAATACTCGACGAATTGTACATATTGATGGTTCAAATTATTAAAATGGGACCCATGGTGGCCCCATGGACCGACCATCACTGTCCAAAAGTTATTTGCCCCGAAGGAGTTGATTATTTTTCTATATAGACATACTGGGGCAGCCGCAGGCAGCCGTACAATCAATCATCTTTCTTCCACTACACACTTTATTTATACAATTTTTTATTACACATTTTTTCATAAAAAGACAAAAAGTTAACCTAAACATCTATATTTTTTTCCTCAACTTTTTAGTTCAAAAAGACAAAAAGTATACTTATTTAGGATACTCCAAACAACCCCTAACTTTATAAATGAGTCCCATATTATTATTGGGCTCAAAGTTGGTGGTCTTGCAAGTGTTTCCTTAAATTATCAAAATATTTTGATGAATGAGTAATAGTGTTTACAATTATTAAAATTAGTTACTAGCACTTCTAGGCATTGTGGAGGAATTGACAACAAAGAAGTTCATAAGCTTTCCCATAATTTGGTATTGCTTGGTGTAACTTAATGTAAGTTAAAAGTTGATAATCAAAAAGCAGAAATTAAAAACAACCATTTCCCAGCTTCTACATAATCATCTTTTCTCAGCTTATTTAAGCTATTTCTGCCTAAAAAACTGTAACCAGAAGTTGCATCAAACAGTCTGGCACAGATTTCCAAATTAAAATAAGTTATAATCACCCCTTATAATCCACACCAGACACCCCTTTCAATTCATTCATTATTTTTCTATCAATGCATGATGCCGTTCATTGTAGTTTATTATAAATTAAAAACTTATAATTTAAAAATGGAAAATTTAATTAAAACTCTTCCATTGGACCTTTATTTGGTAAAAAGAATAGTTCAATTTATTTTGTTTCATAAGCCCTCTAAAGAGAAGGCGCATAATTCAATAAAGACTTAATATGAATCTTATTTAATAGATCTTGATGAGAGAATTCTGAAAATATTAATCTTATTAAAAACCGACATCTAAATCAAAAGTTATATTATTTTAAAGTTTTAACAATGGTATGTGTTGGACTTTTTAAAAAAAATATTTTGCGCTCGTCTTTAATGCATTAAAATTTTATTATGAGGGAATTTTGACCAAATCTCCCTTTAAAAATAGAAATAAAAAACAGTTATCACTTACCTTTTAAAAATTAACTTTTTTTCAATTTTTTAAAACTATTTCTACTACGTTCTCAGAGCTCCATGAAATAGGGGTTCAGATTGAAGATGCTATGAAGCAGGGGTTCATTATTGATGATAAAGAGCCAACCAAAAAGCCGTTTGTTCGCAGTTCCAATGCTGCTAGTGGTAGCACAGTTGCGAGGCCATTAGATGTAAGTGTTATCACCACAACCAATAAAGTCAATCTCTTTGCCAATACAGCTCCACAACCATCAGCCAACCCTATCCAATCCTAGAGGACCTTTACCCAACTTTACATGACCCTATCCCAAGCCATGAAAGTGTTGATTAAAAAAGGGCACCTCAGACCGTTAGAACCTCACCCACTGCCTGATCCTCTTCCACCTAAACACAACCTAGCAAAATATTGTGCGTTTCACTAACAATTCGGTCATGATACTGACCAATGCTTCTGACTGCGTCATGAGATTCAAAACCTCATTGATAACAAGGTGATCGCACCATCCAAGAAACCAAATACAATTACAAACCCTCTCTCGGCCCACAATCAAGTTTCCCCACCTCAGAACCTAAACCTAATCTATACACTGGCCCTTCCCTATGACCCCAGCATATATATTACCCCTTTTCACCTACCTAGACCGACGGTGTAATTTTTCAAATTACAAAAAGTAATATGTATTTTAAATAAATCTCAAAAGATGTATTTGTAATTTTCCCTTTTAATTTTACTTTGAAAAAAGCATTGCTCTAGAAATATTTGCATCGAAGAGACCGGTCCATTTATTTCCCAGGAATTACTTCCCCTAGTTAGGTTAATTATTAGCCTAATATAAACCCAACCAACATATCTTAATTCCAAATTTTTTTTTTTACAATATCAAATGTCATGGGATGGGGTTGAACAGGGTTTGAAGACTTCTGAAGTGACTTTTGACATTGTTACATAATAACAAACAAACAAACAAACAAACAAAAAACTCATTTTGCACCCAATATCGGGTGCAATTTGGCTGGACTTAACCCAAACAGAGTTCAACTCTCATTTTAAAATGTTCACCCAAAAAAACTCCCAATTTAAAAGTTTGGATTGCATAATTTTAATGAGAAATATTACAATTTAAGCTTACAAAATTACGAAAAAAGCTTTCCTTTATAAAAGTTTTTACAATTTAATCGACAATGATATCAACTTTTGATTCGTTAGACATTCCATCAAGTAAGATTTAACTGTTTTGTCACATCATTACGAGTGAATTTAGGAATTTAAATTTTGAATTTCTATAATTTATCTAAAATCACCCATAATAATATAACAAAAGAGTTTGACTATATATGATTGTGTGTGATAAATCAAAAGTTAGTGTTTATCATGTCATATCATTATAAGTAAAATTAAGTGAGAGCAATTACAAGTCCGTGTAGTTGACAAAGAAGGAAAAATGTTGGGCAAAAATGCTACAGACCCCAAAAATTCTACCAAAAATTTTACCAAATGTCTCACATGGGTGTGGGAGGTCCCACACCCATGTGAGACATTTGGTAAAACTTTTGGTAGAATTTTTGGGGTCTGTAGCATTACTGAAATGTTGGGACCCTTTTTTGGGGAAACCCACTTCCCCCAATATATTGTGATTGGCCAACTTTTTGTTTTGTTTTGTTTTCCTCCTATCTCTGGCTGAAATGTGTCTGTAGGGGTTGTGGGGGTAAAAAAAAAAAAAAGAAAAGGGTTTGTATCATTTGTGGACCAAAAAAATAAGGAGCGAGACCTCTACCCCCACAAGACTCCCACAAATCTAGACCATTCATGATGTGGACCCCACACATACATGGATGGGCCCCACACATCTATGGAGGACCAGAATCACTTTGGAGGTGTGGAGGTTATCCCCAAAGGAGATCCCAAACATTTTTCAAAAATAATTATCAATGGCCTTGTTTAGGAAGACAATTAGGTTAAAATAACCCACTAAAAGATAAAATATGCTAAAATAGTTAATAATATCCAATCCATAATCATTTTATTTTATTTTTTTCCACAACTATCAAATCAACTATTAAAAAAAAAAAACTTTTAAAATATAATTTTTTTAACTAGACTAAAATAATCGAAAGAAAAATGATTGAGAGCTTTAATAAATGAGCTCTAATGGGAGTGTATCTCACTGTGATGTGATGTTTTGGTTTTGATTTTATTTTTTTTATTTTTTTTATTCACTGTCATATCATTAGAGCTCTAAAATTAGAGGGATGTATCATTGTTCATAATCGAAAAATCAAATAGTCAACTAAAATAATTAATTTTCCAAATAATGCCAATAAATGAGAGTGCAACTCTTTTTTTAATAAAAAAATACAACGAAAGTTGAACTCCGCAAATATTTATATTCTTGCGTCTTTATAAACATTTGCCCAACTTCACACTGATTGGTAATTTCCCCAATTATGGTAATTTCCCCAATTAAGGGAAGCTTTTTTATGATCTCAAACACTTCCTAATTATAAATTTGATCAAGGTTAGGGCTAAAATTTGTATACCCGGATTCACTTTGGACAATGCTTGGGCATGAGTTTCTACAACCCGAATAACTTGAATAATCCAATTTTTTTATTAATATATATAATAAATATGAAATATTAGAAATCAAAAATTATTTTATCAATGTTTTTAGACTAAATTATATTGCAATGTAATATATTTTATTATTTTTCTTCTTCTTTTTTGTTTTTTCATCTTCAAAGTGAAATAAATTAGTTTCAGACAAACTCTCTCTTATTTATTTATTTATTTATTTGGGTAATTTGAGCCAAACTCAAATTTTTTAAATTAAATTCAGATTCTAACTTGGACAAAATGTTCGGGCAAAAGTTGGGCTCAAGGCCGAATTCAGGCTTAGGTACATCCCTCTATACGTTGAGCTTGGATTGACATTCAATTCATCGAACTAGCCGAATTAATGCAATCTCTTAGAAAATTCTCAATCATGGGCGTTTCTATGCTTCCCACATATTGGAGATGAAACACTAGAACCACTATACAACATGTTGAAGTTCAAGACTCTGTTAATATTGTTGTCTCTTGTAACTTTGCTCACAAACCATGAAACATTGATAAAAGAAGTGAGAGGGAATAAAAATTATCACAAAAAGTATGTAGGTCGTGACGCAATATAAGAAAATTGTCAAATTTTAGTCAAACACTATAATAGTTTTTTTATATTGTGCAAAACTTATCAAAAGATAGAAAGTCTTAAACAATCAGAGATTGTCTGGAACAAAACTTTTGAATCACTAAAACTACTTGCTAACTTCTATGGATTGAGGTACACTATTTTTCTCTATGAAATTTGTTTATTAAATATTTTTATAATATTAGAGGATTAATTTAGACATCGGATGACCCCGACCGTTTAGCGACTGTGAGTGTTTCGATATTTTTATAATATTAGAGGATTAATTTAGACATCAGATAACTCCCGACCGTTTAGCGACTGTGGGCATTTTCTCTTATAGATAATGATCACGTGATGATTCTGATAACTTTTTTCATCGAGTTTTCTTTATTATAAGTATTGAATTTTTGTATCCGTACAATTGACACTATCAGTATGAACAGAAAAACTTAGGTGAAGGAGATGAATATGATGTTCTTAACATTAAATAAAAACCCGTTAATTTATACGCTAAAATAAGGGGTTGTCGAAAGGCTTTTGTGGATCTTCATTGGAGAAGACTTACACGTGCCCCATCAAATTAAACAACCATTACTTGGTTCATATTGATGAAACTTGGCAGCGCAGCTTACCAAACAAAAAGCATTACTTGTTTATATTGGTGGAACTTGGCAACATCTTAGGCAATTAATTCTTTTAAATAAAAAAAAAAAGTCGGTGTCGTGAAACTATTGCACGATTTCTTCTATAGCAAAAACAGTAAAGTTTTTAATTAAATTTTCAGAATGCATAAATTTTTGTGCATTATTATTTTGAGTATAGCGATATTTTTATCGTTTATTATGTTGGATCTTTAATATTTGTGGAGTATAAATTTTTATGCATAATTATCTCGAGTATGGAGATATTTTTATCCTGTCTTATGCCGGACTTTTGTTATCTGATAATCATAAAATTTTATTCATTATTATTTCGAATATGGAGATATTTTTATCAGATATTATGGTTATGTTTGGCATGAAGTTATGGGTTGGGTTAGGGCTATTTTAACTTTAAAAAAAACAAAATAGGTTTTTATAGTCTAATAAGATAAAATGTCACATTCAAATCATAATTATTTTATTTTTTTTCTCACAAAAATTAAAAAAGCCAAAAAACTTATCCCAAAGAGGGTTTTTAACCCCAGGCTGGCTTCATTTGGGAATATATTTTTTTAATAATTTTTTGACTTTTTGATTAAAATATGATGTAAGAAAAACTAGTATGTTTTGAATGACTTTTAGGTTTTTTATGAAAAGATGTGCAAAAGTAGAGAGAAAAAGAAACCTTTGACTTTTTGATATATGTTGTTGGCTTTTTGGTTTTTTTAGGAATTTTTTTGCTAAAATCACCACTTGCCAAACGAGGCTTAAAATAGCTAAAAAGTCAAAAAATCAATCCACATCCCAAATGAAAGCTATATTGGATTTTTATTATTTACGGAGCATGAATTATTATTATGAGTATGGAGATATCTTTATCATCTAATATGTCAGACATTTGTAATCTGCGAATTATAAATTTTTATGCATTATTAATCTGAGTATGGTGATATTTTTATCATGTATTATACCGAACCTTTGTTACGTTCGAATCATAAATTTTTTATTAATTTGAGCAAAGAGATATTTTATCATGTATTATAAATTTTTTATTAATTTGAGCATACAGATATTTTATCATGTATTATACTGGACTTGTATTAAAGAGAGAGGAATATCTACCATAATATTTCTCCTTCTTGTTAAAGATGGAAGAAAAATGAGAGAAAGAGCGAGGTGAGAGATGAGGGTAAGGAAAGAGACTTTTCAAATTCTAATTTTCTTAGAATTTATGAGAAAGATATATGAAGTAAGAGATATTAAAATGTCTTTGAAAAGTAAAAAAAAAACGGTGGTGTTACGTATATTAATTAATGTATTAATTAGTGTATTAATATTGATTATGATATTATTATTGGTTCTATTCATTAATCATATTACAAATACCAAAAAAATTTTAAATTATGCCACATTATCAATTGATATATTAATTAATATACTAATAGATACATATAGCATTATTAAAAATAAAAAAAACAATTGGTCCCAATCTTTGACAGACTGTTCCTTCCCGATTTTCAAAGGCATTTAATGTCTCGTCTTTTTTTTTTTGGTCTCTCTCTCCCCCCTCTCTCTCTCTCATACATAAATTTTAGAATAATGTTTTGTAGCTCGACAAATTTGGCTCGAATTGGCTCGAAAGAGTGGACTCACGCACGGTCTTTATCTCTTGTATCTCCAAACCCCCACTTTTCTTCTCTATCTCTCTACTTTTTTATCTGTCTACACCCAAAGTATGAGCTCCTGCTCTCTCATCTCGAGTCTGAAACTCTCCTCTCCACCTGAAACCCTATCGCCGTTTACCCTCCCTCATCCGACTGCCCCTCTAACGTAGACATCCGACTCCATACTCTGCTCATTCTCCTTCGACTTGGTGGTCATACTCTGGTCATTATCCTTCGACTAGGTGGTCAGCGGGATACTCCTCTCATTCGACTATGCTCATCCGACTCCTTTCACTGACTAAAACTTGTCATAAGTCGAATTACCGACCAATTGAAAACGAATCGCAGGTACGTCCCGACATCGCTAAACTAGGGTTTCAAGATTCAAGAAATTGGGGTTTCGTGTTTGGTTTCTCAATTGGTTTGATTTCTAGTCTTTGGGTTACAGAGTTAGTTCTTGTGGGATGTTCAAATTAATTATGGTGATGTGCTTGTTCGGATGTTCATTTCCAGACATTTTTTTTTTTTTTTTATGCTGAAATTTCCCCCGATGATTGTTGCTGCTACATATTGGTTTATTGGTGAAGTTTTTCCCCAAGAATGTTTGCTACTAACATCCTGTTTTGCCACTAAATTTGTTACCACTAATGTTCTGTTGCTGAAATTTATGGTGGTAAACATATTGGTTTATTGGTTCTGCTACTACATATTGGTTTATTACTGAAATTTATGGTGGTAAACATATTGGTTCTGCTACTACATATTGGTTTATTGGTCAAGAATTTATGGTGATAAACATTGTTTTGCTGCTGAAATTTTGTTTGGCAATCCATGTCAGTTTAACAGCTTTACATTTGTCCAACTCATATCTTCCTCCAAGAACTGTTAATGATCTTCTTCACCTTTGTTTGGCTTCTTAATTGGTGGTTCCATATTCCTTTCTCACTATTGCATCCTTGTAGTACAATTACTGATTCATAATTACATTAACAGTTGTTGGAGGTATTTAGTATGGATGTAATTACTGATGGTTTAGGATTTGGGGGTATTTAGTTTTGATGGTTTGGCAAGTTCAAATAGCTGGAATCAGTAGTACAATTTTGGGCTTTGCAACTGAGAAGTCATATTGAATAGGCAAACAAGGCTTGTGAAAAAGAAATGGTGAAAAAGAAATACATTGTCAAGCACCTGTTATTGAATAGGCAAACACTAGGAATCCATCTTTTTGAGTGTTTTGGAAATGCAAGTGAAAAAGAAATTGTTTTAGCCTAATCACTTCAAATTGTTTTAGCCTAATCAGTAATTGAATCTGTTGGTATTTTTTATGCAGATAAAAAAATGGCTTCATCTTCTACTAATAATACGAACATAAGATTAAAGCCAAGGTTTTGTAATTGTGGAAGAACAGCTTCCATACGTATAGTATGAACCAATCAGAATGGAAATGAAGGACGTGTCTATTTTGTTTGCCAAAGAAAATATGTAAGTACCTGTTATATAAATGAATCTGTTACTTTTTACAAATTTCATTTGTCCTTTATTGATTAACTGATTCTTGTCCATTGTAGACTTCGAACAAACACTGCAATTACTTCAGTTGGTTCGCAGATGATGACGACGATGATGACATTACCTCCACAATCCAAGCCAATGCTGGACCTCAGACAGATTCAAGAACAGAAGAAATGAATAATCTAAGGAGAAGGCTTGGTGAGCATGATAGAAGGCTTCAAAAGATGGAGAAGATTTTCAAGACAATGACTTATGTCATTGTATTTTGTATATTTTTGTACTTCATCATGTAAATGACTCAGTTGTTAGGTTTTGGAACATGCTATGAATGTAATATACTTTTCTACTTGTTTTGTAATTTTTTTTTTTTTTGTTCTTAAAAATCAGATGGTTTGAAAAAACAAGTGTATAACAGGTTTGTTTGAGATGAAATGTGTTGAATGAACAGTGTGTGAAATCTGTTGAATTATGTTGGTTGCTTAACACTGTGCATTATATGTGATGGTTTGAAAAAATAGGTGTATTGATTAACATTGTGTTGACTTAACAGGTGCTTGATAGTGTATCTTTTTGGACAATGGTTGAACAGGTTGAATTGAAATGTGTTGAATGAACAGGTTGAATAACAAGGTGTTGAATGAACAGGTTGAACATGTTGAAGGTTGAATAACAGGTTCTTCAGGTTGAAGGTTCATTAACAGGTTGAACGTTGAAATCTGATGCTATGAACTTGGCATGAAATTTGTTGATTAACAGGTTCTTGAATGATTAATAGGGTGTTGGGAAAATCTGTTGAATGAATGGGACAATGTTGACAAATCTGTTGAATGAATAACAGGGTCTTGAATGATTAACAGGGTCTTGATTAATAAGACAATGTGTGAAATCTGTTGAATGAACAGAACCTTGCTTAACAGTGTGTATTGTATGTGATGGTTTGCAAATGACTCAGGTATATTGATTAACAATGTATTGAATGAACAGGTTGAACAGGTTGAATGTGTATAACAGGTTGAACAGGTTGAACTTCACAATGTGTGAATTTGTTGAATGAACAGGGGCATTTCTTAACAGTGTATATGATGGCATACTAATAACAGTGTATTGTATGTGATGTTGAACAATCTGTTCATGGTTTGCATTTATTAGCAGGGTCATTTCTTAACAATGTGTATGGTTTGCAAATGACTCAGGTTTATTATTTTTTTTTTCATCACAACAGATTATTCTGGTTGGTTTTATCTTCATGCTACTTATGACATTATTTCTGAGAAAACTTCATCTTGGTCTACAACACACTGATGATTCCAAGCATTTATGCCACCATTGAAAGCCAAAACCAGCAAATTCTGTTCAGATGCAGGACACTTTGGGCTGCAGAATACCAAAGATGAACACCAAAGATGAACACCAAACTAGCAACATCAAATTCTGTTCAACAAATTCTGCCCAGCAACACCAAACCAAATTCTGTTCAGCAACATCACCCCACTTTAGCCGGCCCAGCAGTGCAAAGATGAATACCAAACCAGCAGGCAGGCAACCGAGCAATATCAGAAGCAGACAGGACACACTTCACAGAACAGATTGAACACCAAGCCATTAGTAGCAGCAGTAGCCCTGTTGAAGAACTCAAAATACCAGCAGATAGCATAAGAAGGATAACAAAGGGAAATTGCAGCAGAGGCCCAAACTCAGCATTTCACCCCAGACTCCAAAAACAAAACTGCAGAGCATTGAAACACTTATGATGCAGACATCTCAAGTTCAGGCTGCTACAGTGGCCAACCAGCAAATGGACAAGTTCACACCCTTGCCTTGATGAGCTACAGAAAATGAATCCTGCAGAGTTCACCTGTAAGAGGGGGAGTTTGCTTGCCTTGCAGAGTTCACCTGTAACATTCAATCACCAACAGATTTACAGAGTTCAACTAACATATTTCATTCAATCAGCAACAGATTTGCAGAGACCATTTCTAACAGATTTCATTCAATCACCAACAGATTTGCAGAGTTCACTTCCTCACCAACAGATTTCATTCAATCACCATTTCTATAGAAACATTATGACACTCATAGTGACTAACAGAACCATTTGTAAAGAACCATTGGTACAGAAATTGCTTGAGAATCAAAATAACAAAAAATAATAGAACCATTTCTAAGAAGAACAAAAAATTTCCAAATCATTCAACTCAAAAATATAGGACATTCACTTCATTGAACTCAAACATATGGGACATTCAAGTGAACAATCGAAAGTTTACAAATGAAATTCACGTACAATTACCACTTCGAAACTAAAAAAAAATGGGACATTCGGATCCCCGTCGATGTTCAAGTCAACAAAATATGACGGTACTATCGATCTTTAACTGCTAATATTGTTGACCATTCCAGCTTCTTGGTGAGATGTGCTCCCAATGTTGTCCCCACTTGTGGTAACTGGTGCCTGTAAAAATAAAGTAAATAATAAAAACAAAATTCCAAAAACATATTCAGGGAAAGGGTCTGCTATGGCATCCACAAACAAAGTGCAATATATTAAGTCCGTTGAACACATACCGGTACAAGGAAAGGGTCTGCTATGGCATCCATAGAAGGACGATAGTAATGTTGACTTGGCGGCACCTAATGATGAAATAGTAACACAAGTAAATTACTAATTTCAAGCAGTAAAATTAAAAGCCAAAATAAAAAACCCCAAACAACCTTCATAGTTAACACGTACCGGTTCATACATGGTGTGTTGTACGCCTCCCATACAAGGAAAGCTTAACTTACGAGGTTCATCTTGACACACCTTCTTATTCTTTCCCTTCAACCGATTGACTATTGCATCAACCTTGCTAACCTTTCGTTTCGTACATGGACGGCCTCTTCGGCGAGCAACCAAAGGACTTCGTACATTGCGAGTCATGCTTTCATTTGTAGTATTGATACGAGGCAGACTTTTTGGTGAAGTATGGGAAGGTGGTAAAGTACTACTTGAAGGTGGTAAAGTACTAGTACATGGCACATTACTCGCACTACTTGATTGAATTGTTCTCACTTCATCCTTCATTTTCATCAACCCAAGTTGAATCACTTTGTGTTTAGCATCATCATTGGTAGCAAGATCTAGGATCTCATCCAACGTGTTGTGATAGTTATCATGCAACTTTGGATGTAGAGAAGAGCCAAAGTTAGTATATGTGGTTGGAATGCATGTGTAGCCTCTTTCTAAGTCTTTTCTCCATCTCGAAACA
>JAXFYN010001213.1:0-41700 GCA_036172215.1 Camellia granthamiana
GCATGCTCGCCTTGTGTGTTGTTGCATACTTGACCTATCGCATGTATTGCATGCTTGAATCACATCGCATTTGGCATGCGTTCTTCCCTTTTGTCTTGGTTGCTTAACATGTTACGTGTCTTGCATGTTTGCATGTTGGCATTGCATCTTGTATGCTTGTTAGCTTGCATATGTTGTTACATGCCTTGTATGCTTGTTTGCTTAGGTTGTGTGCATAGTGCACATTACTTGCTTGCATGCTCATATTGTACACTTAGCTCACATGCCTAGGTTGCATTTTGCATGCATGTCTTGCCTCTTGAAATCACCATGATAGAGGTTGGGCCTTATGTGTTTGTTTGGTTTTGCATTACATTTGAAATCCAAATGCACAACTTGACTCGTTTGGCCATCACGCATTGAAATGCGCGATTGGTGGCCTGAGGGTCGAGTACCATACCCCTTTCAGTCATAAACATGATAAGGGGTGTGGTGGTGCAAACATTGCTTTGAAATGCATCGCCATGCCCTGTTTTGCCCTCTGTTGCTATCAAAACAGGTTTCTGTAGGAAGACATGGCCGGTCGGCTATCTCCAGTGTTGGTCGGCTATCCATTGTTGGCCGATGGCTTCATTGGTGGTCGATGATCACTTCCTTGTGGCCGGTGACAATCCCTTATGGCCGGTGGCATCCCACAGTGTTCAGAGAGTATTCCTTGGGACTTGTGAAGTTCTCAGAGATGCCAAGCAATGTAAACAGAGGCAGCTTGTGCATAGCGGTGGATTTCCGAGCAAAGCCAATCTGAGCATGCATGCATCTCTCTTCCCAAGGCCTTTTACTGCTTTCAGTAGCTTAATTGATTCATTAATTAGTTAAGTGTTGTATAAATTACTTAATTAGCTTGATTAGTTGATTAATTTGTATTATTCATTTGGTCTCTGCGAGTGAGGGCAATTGTGTAATAAGTGTGCGTGCGTGTGTGCATGTCTTCCAACCTCACGTCTTTCTCCCTTTTACTTACTTGCTTTTGATGGCTAGTATTAGGGCATATTTAATTTAGCATCCTTATGCTATGCATGCGTGCATCCATTCATTTGTATTGCATGCACCGGGCTCGACGCATCATGCTAACTGCATAATATTTCAAATCTAACTTGAATACGTGTTATTTGTTGCATTCCACATGCCATCCTAGGATTAGCTGAGCCTATTCTAGTTGCATTTTGTATACGATGCATTAGCCACTTAACATGGACTTGGATCATACATTGATTGCTAACAAGTTCTTTGTTTTGGCTCGGAGTACTCGGTAAGTTTTTTATACTTTAGCATCTTGCATGAGTGCGAATGTTAACATGACAGCATGCTTATCATGTGGCTATATGCTTATGTGATGTAAACTGCCTGAATGCCTGTGGGTGAAGGTTGGATTGTTTGAGTTGGAATGACTCATTGAAATCTGTATTTTAGCCTACCCGCGAGTAGCAAATTTCAACCATTTTCCAAATAAACGGATATGCGATGCTTTGTTCCAAATTAGGCGATCTAGTCTATACTTTTGTGTTGTGCACATCACATAGTAAGATTAGCTAATTAATCGGAATAAGAACACATAACGTTTTCAAAACTAGATATCATGGTTAGTAGAGGCCGATCTTCGGATCGGGCGAGAGGGGGTGCTCATAGCTGACTTTCCCCAATCGTACCCAAGTTCCCGAGCTGAGGCAACTTTGGTGATGACGGAGGACACGTGGCCTTAGGCAAACGAGTCAGGGTTTCCTAAATTCCCCCATAAAAAAATATTTAGGTGGCGACTCTGTATCTGGCAAAGCAGTCCATGTTTGGCACTTCTTTCTAAAAATCTGTTAAAATGATTTGCCGGATTTGGACTCTTTGATGATTCATCGGTCTTGCATTGCACTCTGCGAGATTAGATATAGGACCGTGACACTGAGTCCTGAACTGTAGTGAACCCAGATGAACAGAACGGGGATTTTCTCCCGGGACGTTCGGGGACGTCTACACTTATTCTCTTTAACCTTGGATAAGGAGGTTTCATTAAGAACAATGTATGAGAGAAAGGAAACTACAGGGACCTGGGTGTTTAACTTTAGAAGAAGACTATATGGTTGGGAAGATTGTGAGGTCATAAAGCTTAAAAATCTCCTGGGTGCTGCACCGGCTTTGGTGGTGAATCAGGTTGATAGACCACTATGGTTAGCAGTAACAATAGAGGTATTCTCAGTGTCCTCTTTGTATAATGGGGTTTCTGCTACTGCAAGTCCTCAATTAAGTATTTGTAAACTAGTGTGGGTTAAATACTTGCCTCCCAAAGTCCAATTTCTGGGATGGCTTGCTTGGCAGAGTAGGTTAAAGACGTCAGCCTTTCTCTAAAGAATTGGTGTGCTTCAAAGCAATGCATCAACTTTTTGTGTACTTTGCAAAGCTGAGATTGAATCTGTGAATCATGTCATGGTGTCCTGCCTATTTGCGTCATCTGTATGGGCTGAATTGCGGAATTGGTGGGATGTTCAAGGGGCCTTACCTGGAACTGTTGAAGGGTTACTTCTTTGGTGGGAGGGGGGAAAGGCTCAGCAAGAAGGAGCGAAAGATTTGAAGGGGTATTCCTTTGGTTGTGTTGTGGTCCCTGTGGAAGCTTAGAAATGATGTGGTGTTCAATGCCTCAATCCGTAATGTGGCTAAGTTATGTGAAGTGATAAAAGTCAGACTGGCACTATGGTTGAGACCATATTACTCAGTCCATAGTTTTACAGTTCAGGATTTTGTGTTAAATCTTAGGCAAGTGAGAAAGTGCATTTCAAGAAGAGGTGTGTATGACTGATTTGTGTATTAGCATCAGGTTGTTGAGGTTAGAGTCTGATCTGGGTGGACTCCTTTGGTTGCTATGGCTAATGTCTGATCTGGGTTGTACTGGTAGTGTCTATTATGTCTATTGTTGTGGTATTGCTGGTTGAAGTGACTTCCTATCTGTGCTAATTCTGCTACTGAGGTTTTCATTTCTTTTTGTAAAGCCATCTGATGTTTTTTGGGAGGATGAAGGATGCAAAGTTTTGATGGGTACTGATAGACTGAGTTAAGAGATCTGATTTGTAGGTCTGTTTTTTTGCTTAGAAGGCTACAAAGTAGAGGTGATTGTTAACACAGAGAGGTGGATGAACTGTAATGTTGGCCTGAACTGTTGTAGTGTGGAGAGCTGAATTGCTGTGGTGTCTGTCTTGCTGTGTTAAACTAATATGTTGTCTAGGATTTTTCTAGGGCTGCTGCTGATCTGATTCAAGTGAGAGGTATGCTGCTGGTTTTTCTGGGCTGCACTTTTGATGATGTTTCAAATCAAATGTGGAGCTACTATTGCTCCTACTGCTGGCTTGCTGATGGTGAAATGTTTGGTAGTTTTGCTTTGTTTTGGTGAAGATGGGCTACTACTAAAGGAAGATGGGCTACTGGTGAAGATGGGCTACTGAAATGTTTGGTAGTTTTCCTCTATTTTGGTGAGGATGGGCTACTGGTGAAGATGGGCTATTAAAGATAGTGAAATGTTTGGTAGTTTTGGGTTGTTTGGTTTGTTGCAGATGTGGTTAGTGTTTCATTGGGTGGAGTGGTTTTTGGTGCTTGTGGTTGGTTTCTCACCAACTCGTGATGATGCTTTTTGCACCCATCCTTCTCTTTTTTTTTTTATTTTTTATTGATGTAATAGTTATCTGTTTCATCAATGAAGTTCCTTTTCTTTGCTGACACAAAAAAAAAAAAAAAAAAAAAAAAAAAAAAAAAAAAAAAACTTACTCTTGGTAATTTGACTCGTTTGGAATTGGGTGTTGTTTATTTGTCAAAGCTATTGCTGGACTTACTTGCAAAGATGCCTAATCTAGAATCTTTAAAGCTAATAATGGTGAGATTAAATGTAATTTTCAGTGCAAAGTAAAATTATTTAGTTCAATTCTTATTTTTGAAATTGTTTTTTCAATCTTTGTCTAGGATCATCAAGTAGTTTATCGCACTGTTATCATGAGGAAGAAGAAGAGTTCTATGAGATTCAATGGCCTCTATGTTTGCTATCACACTTGAAAGTAATTGAAGTAGATAACTTTGAAGGATTGGAAAGTGATTTGCAATTGGTTGAATATTTTCTTAAGAATGCAAATGTATTGAATAAGATGGTCATTAAGAATCAAAATTTAGTTTCTGTCAAGGTGGAAGTGTTAGAGAGACAACTAACCATCTTTTGATTTGTCACGGCTTTGATCATGACCATGAAGAGTCTTACTTCTCCCCCTTGTTTTAGTTCGGTCTCTCACAACAAATGCCTTCGAATGAAAAGAACCCGCTGATTTTCTTCTAATTTCTTCGTTCAACAAGCTACTAGTGACTTGGCTCATTGTGACAACTCCATTGGGCGCCAAATTACTAATCGTCACAACCAAAGGCTTTCAACTTTTGGGCAAGGAACTAAGTAGCATCAAAACCTGCAATTCATTATCAAAAATAATTTTTATAAAAGCAAGTTGGTTAACAAAATACTCTTAATTTCATTTAAATGTTTCGGAATGAGGCTGCCCTCTTTATATTTTAAATTAATTAACTTTCGAAACAAAAAAGTTTTATTTGTGGCTGGTTTTATATCATAAAGAACTTCTAATTTTTTTTCCATAAATCATGTGCAGAAGTTTCAGCAGCAACATGATGAAACACACTATCATTAATCTATTGACAGATAACATCAACGGCTTTTCGATTAAGCCTCTTCCTTTCAGCATCTTTCATACCATCGGGTTTACCACTATCACCCTCAATGGGTCCATACAAATTTTTACAAAATAATAGGTTTTCCATTTTAGTTTTCCAAATTACTCAATTGCTTCAATTGAAGTTACTCATACGACCCACATTTCCTCCATTGATTTATACAAATAAATAAACCCAAATAAATTGTAATCTTTAATACCAGTTGTTACGAAAAATAAATGATTTCCTACAAGTAAATTAATCGATGAAAATAAAAATAATGCAAAAAAATTAAATCAACAACGATAAAAGAATTTTTACTTGGTTCCTTCAATGTGAGGTACGTTCATGGAATTAAAATTCGATTCCATTATCAACTAAGAGTTTTCAAACATTTACAAACAAGACACGAATGGTTTTAGAAACCACCCTTAGATGAATTTTAAATAATCACAAATAAATAGAGAGAAGACCTTACCAAATAGACGAACAAATTGTCTTCAAAACAGAATTGAAGAAGACAACAAATCTAAACCAAACTAGCATCAAATCAGAAACAGACTTCGAAACTTTGTAAGCGACAACAAAGTGGAGCACCCTAGAACAAAACACACACACAACAATACCACACCAAGAACCAAATCCACTGAATTAATTTCCAAGCATGCCACCGAAAAGATCAATCAGTCACTACACACTTTCGGAAAAACAAAAACAATACCAAAAAATATTGTTGATTTTTGAGTTTTTTTTTTTTATCAAAACCCTACCTGCCACCAAACAGATTTTTAAATATCCATTGAGCTTCCAAAAGTTAGATATAATATATTAAAAATACATTATAACCAATACCAAAGTAAATTAAATTTCTTTTAATAAACCAATTGGGTCTCATACTCCACTAAAGAAGTACACCTAACAATACTCAAGCACATGTGCATCCACCACCTCTTTTTCCACTATCTTATCAGTTGTCAACAATCATCAAATTAAAGCTTGACTCTTTCCCTATATTTGAAACATAGATTTGGATAGAAAATTGAAAAGGGGAAAAAAAATGAGAATAATTTTAATGAAACATAAGTTAATTTTTTTCTAATTTTTTTATTTTTATTTTTCTTTCCCTTTCTAAATATCTACTCAAATATTTGATTTAAACACAACCTTGTGGTTTTAGAGCTCTTGCATCCGATTGGGTGTTTTCCTATTTGTATTGTCGAATTGACGTCACTATTTCAAGTTTGAGCAAAAGTTGAGTCAATTAGCTTCGAGCTATGTTTAATGTTTAGCCTAAAGTAGTGTTTGATAAAATTATAAATTGAAAACTAAAAATTAAGTTTTAAAAATTAAATACTGAGTTTTTTAAGTTAAAAAGTTGTTTGATAAAAATTTAAGTGTTAAACTAAAACAAGTTATTTAATATGTATAAGATCAAATTTGAAATTTATTATTTTCAAATTGTATCTTTCAATTTTTATATTGTAACGGTGAATTGGTGGTAGTTGAGGAGGTGGCGACGTTAGCTATGGCGTTGATGGCAATGTTGGTGCAGCTAAATGGATAGTGGTTGTGGTAATGGTGGAAGGTAATGTCAGTGTAATGATGGCGGTTGTTGTAGTAGTGGTTGTAGAGGTGAATGATTGTAGTGGTTGTTGTAGTAATGGTAGTAATGCCAATGACGACTATAGTGGTGGGGTAATGGCGATAGTAAAATGATAATGGCATTTATAACAATAATGATAATGGTGATGAAGGCGGTGGCGGTGGCGGTGGAATGATGGTGATAGTGGTGGTGGTGGTGGTGATGGTGGTGGTGGTGGTAGTAGTAGTGGTAGTGGTGGCAATGGTAGCGATGGTAGCGAATTTATAATAGTCTATATCAACACTTATGTTTAGTATTTATAAACTCAGTCAGAATTAAGTAAGTTTTATATAACTTAATTTTTTTTAACTTTGAATTTACATTTTCAGAGGTATTTAAAATTTTAAGTGATATCAAACGGATTTAATGGAGTATCACTTAATATATTCAGTTTTAAGTACTGAATCAGATTATCAAACAAAACACCCTAACTCTAGCTCTACAAGCCAATTTAATTCATTTAATAGTTATGACATAAGGTAAATCATAATTTCATACCCGAGTAGATAAATTTTTAGGATTTACAAAATAGATAAAGGGTAAATAGTATATTGACAAATGTGGTCTATTATATCATCGAGCGAACTCTAGCATCGGATAAATTAAAATAGAGGAGGCTTCTCTCCATAATCCAATCCATTCAAATTTTAGTGACTCTCGAGTAGATTATGCATATAACAAATTAGATATATCGGATATCGACAACCACATATTTGGATCATATTTGTTTTTACAAAAATAATAAATCGTAATTATCCAAATATATAGTTATTGATATCCAATCAACCTGATTTTTTGCATGAAAAAGATAATAAAATTTGAATGTTTTAAATTATCGAAATAGACTCAAAATAGGCATCTTAAATCACAAAACTTGGACCAAAAAAATTATAAAGGAATCAAGGAATTAACTAAAACTACATTTGGCTGATTATACGCTCCGTCCGTAGCCGGGTGAGCGTGGAGGGAAGCCTCCTCTAATTAAAATTACAAAACTCACAAAATGTATTTATATTTTATTATAAATATATTTTTTATAATTTATTCTTTAATTTCTACCAATTAAACTATGATATGTATTTCTCATTAAGAAGTATTTTTTTTAGATAGGTTCTATGGGAGGCTAAAATGAGCTACGGAAGGGTATGACTAGAAAACTGGACCCAAATTCATGAAATGATAAGTCCAAAGGACCAAGAGTCTAGAACCAGGGGTTCAGACATATAAGGCCCAGGAAAACAGGATGGAAGTGAGCGCCCAGAAGGGGCAGATTGGATCAAAGGCGTGTTCCTAAAGTCGTGGCCCAACAAATTCCTAGATAATCGCTCTAATCTGGTACACGATCCCTAGAGAAAAGAGGTTAACGTGAAGAATGGAAGGAGGCACAGTGGCCCATAACGACTAGTGAGAGTAGACTATAAATAGAGGTAGCATCCAGAGCTAAGGTACACACACACATCCAACACAAACCCAACCTAGACTTCTACTCATACATTTTGCTCTTTTGCCTACTTGTTTACTAACTTAGGTAGTGGAGAGTTTCTCGGCTAATCCCCAACCTCTCTTTCATTCCTTTGTGAGTGTATTTCAAGTCTAGAGGCATTCAACAACTGCCGGAACACTGTTGCATTCTGGTGGTGCGATTTTTGCCTACCACAATCTCTTATTAAGAACTTTTTTTTTCAATATTTTTTTTGAGTGTATTTATTTATTTATTTATTTTTAGTTATCCCTTTTTAAAAATTTCACAAAGTTTTAGGACTAAAAAAAAATCAGAAAGGAAATTAAGTAAAAAGTGAATTTTTTCTATCTTATTTTTAGTCTTTCGTTTTTTAAATTAAAATTTTATTTTTAGATTTGTCTACACAAGATGTATTAAAAAATTAAAATTTTGACATATATATTTTTTAAAATATTATTAAAAATGAGAGAATAAATTATCTTCAGTTGTGAATTCAATTGTATCAAACAGTTAAGTTTTCTTACCGATCAAAATTAATAAAATGCCTTGATCCATTATTTTACCACTTGATCACAAAATCTAGGGATGTGTTTGGTATAGCTTTCAAATTATAATTCCACCACTACATTCCAAAGCTATATTTGGTGAAGTTGTCAAAAATTAATTCCAACTCCACATTTGAAAACATATTCCGATGCATGTTTGGCATGTGTGAGTTTTTGATTTTTGAATTTGCGCTTTGGGCCATCCTCCCGCATATTTCCCCAAATGTCTAGTCAGTTGACCTGAACAGTACATTTTTTTTGCAATTGCTAATCGCCACTTGTTATTGGGAAAAAAAATAATATATTTGTTTTTATATTTTTTAAATATAGAAATTATTATTTTTAGATTTAAATGACAAATTATTTTTTTGAATTGAATTTTAAAAAGAATTTGATTATGAATTTTGAATAGAGTTTTAGTTGTGTGTTTAGTTATTAGTTATAAGTTTTTGAATTAAGTTTTCAAAATTCTTTTTAAAACTAATAACCAAACAACTTTTCTCATTTCATATGTCATATCAAAAACTCAAAACTTAATTTAAAACTCATAACCACTCAAATTTTTTCTTTTTCCAATCATAATTCTAAAACTTAAAAATTCAAAAATTGAAAATAAAACTCTACTCTCAAATTATAATTTTAAAACGTTACCAACCACTACCAAGGTTTTTCTTGCAAGGCACTCCAAGTCCAGAGACTCTCATTATATATTAACCCAACGCAACCCAAATTCAGTCTAGGGTTCTCTCTAATCCGTACCGTGTATTAATTTGTAACAGAGAACATGGAAACAAAGGATGGTGAAGAAGATCGGATCAGCAAGTTATCAAACACTCTTCTCATTCACATTCTCTCTTTCCTCGAAACCAGGTATTCCGTAAGAACATCCATTCTATCAACAAGATGGAAAAATCTGTGGGCTTGTGTTCCCAATCTCACCTTCCACTTACACTCACCACCTTCCTATGGATTTTCCAACTTCATCGACCGAGTACTCCTCCTCCATGACTTGCCTCAAATTCACACCTTCACTTTCACTTGTAATTCTATCTTCGATATCAAACCCAACCGTCTCAACTCTTGGATCTCTTTTGCGATTAAACGTCGTGTTCATCATCTTTATATCGATTTCATCCACGGCTTGTTTTTTCAGCCTCTTAATTTTCCTCTTAGCCTCTTCACTTGCGAATCGCTTGTTGATTTGACGCTAGGGTTTAATACTTGTATTGTTTCTAATCTCCCGGACTCCATTTGCTTTCCGAATCTCAAATCGCTTAAAATTTGGGTTGCCGATCCTGATGATAGCTTGACGGAGAACCTCTTTCGTAGCTGCCCAGTGCTTGAAGTTCTATTTTTACGAGCACGCTTGGAATTGGATAAGGACGAGGACGAGGAAGTGATTTTTAATATATGCACACAATCTCTCAGAGTTTTGAGATTGTATTTGGAGGCTGATTCGTATGATGAGCGTTGTTGCTTTGGGCATGAGGTTGTGATTGATGCTCTGGCACTCGATGATCTTCTTCTTGATGATAATTTTATGGCTTGCTATTCAATAAACAATGTATCTTCTTCATTGGCAATAGTCCATGTTGATGTTGGGTTGTTCTTTTGGCCGAGAATTGCTGAATGTGATTGCCATAATTGGGTTCTGGAGCTTCTTGGAGGAATCTCAAATGTTAGGTCCCTCTATTTGTCTTCCACCACTCTCCGCGTAAGTTCATTCTTTTTTCTTGATAAATTTTGCCGATTTATTTACAAAATTGTTGATTGCAGTGACATCTTTAAAAATATAATTATGTTGATGAACTTTTTAGTTTAAATTGACAAAATCGAAACTTAGAATCATTCTGTTTAAATTTTTTTTTTTTGGTTTGTAAAGTGGTATACATTTTTGTTAGTTGTGCTACTTCTACATAATTTTTCATAAAATTTATTAGTATATATAATAATTTCCATTGGTTGTGAAGGTTCTTGGCTATGCTGAAGATAATGATCAACTTACTCTTGGTAATTTGACTCGTTTGGAATTGGGTGTTGTTTATTTGTCAAAGCTATTGCTGGACTTACTTGCAAAGATGCCTAATCTAGAATCTTTAAAGCTAATAATGGTGAGATTAAATGTAATTTTCAGTGCAATGTAAAATTATTTAGTTCAATTCTTATTTTTGAAATTGTTTTTTTCAATCTTTGTCTAGGATCATCAAGCAGTTTATCGCAACTGTTATCATGAGGAAGAAGAAGAGTTCTATGAGATTCAATGGCCTCCATGTTTGCTATCACACTTGAAAGTAATTGAAGTAGATAACTTTGAAGGATTGGAAAGTGATTTGTTATTGGTTGAATATTTTCTTAAGAATGCAAAGGTATTGAATAAGATGGTCATTAAGAATCAAAATTTAGTTTCTGTCAAGGTGGAAGTGTTAAAGAGACTACTAATGTTCCCTCGGGGTTCTAAGACATGTGAAATTGAAGCCGGAGATTTAATTGCCAATCTTCAAGAAATTCAAAAATTCACACAACATAATGTGTTAGATGTCACAACTAAGTACAAGCATGAAGCTAACAAGAAGAGCCGTTTCAAGGAATTTGAGGTCGATGATTTTGTTTGGGCTGTCCTCACCAAAGATAAGTTCTCAACAAGCAAGCACAACAAGTTGGCAGCTCGAAAAATTGGACCATTACAGGTTGTGGAGAGAATCCACCAAAATGCCTATAGGTTGAAGCTTCCTAGTCACATCCGCACTTCCAACGTGTTCGATGTCAAACATCTCATTCCATACTACGAAGACAGTTTTGATGAAGAGCATGCAAATCCAAGGGTAGATTATCTCAGCCGTGGGGATGATGATGCAGTATGTATAGCAGAGAAGTACATGACGACCCGAGACCATCGAAAAGCCCATTAAGGCGCAATGGACCTGTCTGTTGAGTTTGTTCTGGCTCTAAGTTGAAGAAAAATAAAAGATATATTTTCCAAAAAGCTCTCAACAAAATCTACAAAATCGATGACAAATGCCACCGACCTAGTCAAATCAATGTTGGATTAGGAGGAAGAAGTGGACTTAAGGGGGATGCATTTGTGCCTCACCGTTTAATGTCACACCTAAAAGTAATTGAAATAGATGGCTTCGAAGGAGTGGAACATGAAGTGCAATTGATTGAATATTTTCAATAAGATGGAACTTTGGCATCGGAATTGAACTTCCACCGAGGTGAAAATATTAAAGAGACTACTAATGTTCCCCAGTGGTTCTGAGACATGTTAAATTGAGTATTTGGTAACCTGGAATTCCTTGGAATTGTTCCATGAAATTCCCTATCCATTAATTTAAAATTAAATTTTATAATGTGAAAGCAGTTGTGTTGAAGGATTGGATCTTCTAATTTAGATCACAATTATTTTAAATGAGTAATTAAAGCAGCTGGACATGGATAATAGAAAACTATGATATCTGCCACACCTCAAGAACGAATGATATAGAAGCGAAATTTGCTTGTGAATGCTCTCCCATTCTATTGCCAGGTTTTCTGTCATTTTTGTGCTGCAATTGTGTTTGTGTTGTAGGTTGGGCTTTCTATTTTTTACCTTTTCCTTTTAAATTTTTCTACTGCAACTTCACATACCCTGGCTGTGTAGGGTTCCTTTTTTTTTTTTTATTGGCAAAAAAGAAACTTTATTGATGGAAAAACATAACGAGTATGATAACATACATCAATAAAGAGGAGGGTAGATCCCAACTAGGTTGGCACCTAGATGCACAAGCACACACTCGAAGCTCCAAGTTGGTGAGAAACCAACATGCAGAGCGGAACAAAGCAAAACAAAAACAATATAGCAACAAAACACTCCTCTGCTGGAGCAGAAGACAGAACACCAAGATTACTTCAATACCCTATGGCTAAGACAGGACACCATGACTACTTCAATACACTATGGCTGTATAGGGTTCCTTATTAGTGATTGTTTAGGTAGGTTTAGTTGTAGTTACAATTTGACAATTTTTTTTATTTTTGTGGGATTCTGAGACATGTGCATTTGAATAACCTGATTAATGCAGTTTGAATAACTCAAATTGCTCACCATTTTCACCCATAACATTGGGTTATGCAATTTTTGGTCTGTGTTGAACTCAACAATGTTCTATTCCATTCAGCCAATGGATTAGATATTCTAATGATGTGTTCTATGTCCACAAGTATTGTTGCAAGAACTATGGAATGATATAGAAGCGAAGTTTGCTTGTGAATGCTCTCCCATTCTATTGTGATGTTTTCTGTCATTTTTGTGCTGCAAATGTGCTTCTGTTGTAGATTGTGTTTTACTATTTATTAGCTTTTCCTTCTAAAATTATTCTAGTGCAACTTCATATACCCTGCCTGTATGGGTTTCCATATTAGTGATGGTTTAGTTAGGTTTAGGTTTAGTTGTAGTTACAATTTCACATTTTTAAAAAAAAAAAAAAAAAAAAAATTTTGTGGGATTGTGTGACATGTGAAATTGAATAACTTGAGTTATGCAGTTTGAACAGCTCAAATTGCTCACCATTGAAGTTTTCTTAGACACCCATAACACTGGGTTATGCAATTTTAGTCTGTGTTGAACTCACAGTGTTCTAGTCCATTCAGCCAATGGGTTAGATATTCTAATGATGTCTAGGAAGTACGGATACGAGATACGGGTACGATATGACATGGATACGGTGATACGAAAAAATTTAAAAAATTAGGATACGGGTACGGTAGGGATACGTTCGTAAAACATATTATTTTTACAATTTTTAGCAATAATGTAGTTATCTTTTGGCATGAACATAAAAAAAAATAAATAAATAAATAAAAATAAATAAAAATAAAAAATCAGCAATTCAATTAAATTTCATAAATTCCAACAATATAGCATCACCCATAACAACCATAATGCAATTCAAATTAAGGGGGAAAAAATTTACCCTTTCAATGATAAAAAAAAAAATACCTCACAAGGCTCCCTGATGTTGTCTTTTGAGGATATAAAAGTGGGTACTAGTAGCTTAGCTTAGTTGCCAAAAAAAAAAAAAGAAATTCAAAGAGGTTAGTACAGTGAGAGGGAGAGAGAGAGAGGTTGAGAGAGAGAGAGAGAGAGAGAGAGAGAGAGAGAGATCGAGCGAGAGAGAGGGACTGAGATCGAGTGACAGAAAAGTGAGAGAGTGAGAGCGAACGAGCAAGAGAGAGAGCAAGAGAGCAAGAGCGAGAGAGAATGAGAATGAGAGTGAGAGTGAGAGCGAGAGAGGACGAACCTTGATCGACGACGACGACTCAGAGTTGCTGCTATTCGCGAATCGTAATAAACACAGTGACAGAGTTGTTGCTGCTGTTTGCAATAAAGGCTAGGGTTTGTTTTATTATTATTTTATTTATTTATTGTTTTATTTTAGATAGCTTTTGTTATTTTACTCTTTGACCCCATTACAAGTTTTTTAAATTATTTTTTTGCCCCGCCGTATTCTGAAAGTATCCCAATTGCGTATCCTTGAAGTATCCTCGCGTATCCCAAACGTATCTGTAACAACGCCCGCGGGGGGCCTCGCTACAGCTCGGACTCGATTTTTGTTGCGGTTCCAAATCTCGAACCAAAGAGTCCAAATCCGGCAAATCGTTTTGAGAAAAAACAGATTTTTTGAAAGAAGTGCCAAACATGGACTGCTTTGCCAGATAACAGAGTCGCCACCTAAATATTTTAAAATGGGAAATTTAGGAAACCCTGACTCGGTGCCAAAAGGCCACGTGTCCGTCATCACCAAAGTTGGCTCGGGAACTTGGGTACGATTAGGGAAGGTCACATCGTGAGCACCCCCTCTCGCCCGGTCAAAGACCGGCCTCTACTAACCATGATATCTGTTTTTGAAAACATTGTATGTTCTTATTCCGATTATTAGCCTAGGTTACTATGTGATGCTCGCAGCAAACAAGTATAGACTGGGCCGTCTGAATTGGAACAAAACATTTCATGTTTGTTTATTTGAAAATGGTGTGATGGTGCTACTCGCAAGTAGGCTAAAATGCGGATTTGCCACCCTCAGGTGGGCTTAAGAAAACATGATTTTGCCACCATCTAGTGGGCTTAAAAAAAACAGTCAGTGCATTGTCCCAATTCAAATAACTCAACCTCCACCCACAGGCATTCAAGGCAGTTATATCACATAAGCACATAGCCTCATGGTAAGCATGCTATCATGGCAATACTCACACGCATGCAAGGATGCTAAAGCATAAAACTCACCGAGTACTCCAAGCCAAAACAGAAACCGATTAGAAATCATGCATGATCCTAAGATACAGAATGCCTAATGCAACACATGCAAAATGCAACTATAGCAGGCTCGGCTATTCTAAAGATGGCATATGAAATGCTACAGCTATCAAGTATTCAATTTGGAATTGAAATACAGATGCAGTTTGTATGATGCGCCGAGCCTGATGCATGTAATACAGATGAATGAATGCAAACATGCTGTCATACTGTATGCTAATTGAAATATGCCCTATATCTAACCATCCAAAGCGGGTAAATAAAAGGGAGAAAGAAATGGGGGTTGGAAGACATACATCACACTCACACACCCTTATTACAATTATGCCCTCGCGCAGAGGGTCCGAATAAATATACAGTCCGAAATGAAAGAATAGTACAGTCCGAATATACAGTCCAAAATAATATACAATTTCTATTTAACTGATAAATTAAATACAGAAAAGCTGGTATGCAAGCCAGGGACTGCCTTGCTTCTGATGTATGATGTATGCTGGACTGCCTGGTGCGGAAATCCACTGGGATGCCCCGATTAGCCTCTGTTTGCAATGCTTCTCGAAATGCGCGCCGGATTCTGAAAAGTTGCCAACTCTGGATTTTGCTGCAACAGAGAGCAGGAAAAGGGCACAGCAGTGTATTTCACAAATATATGCATGCCTCGATCCTCGCGCCACCAATCACGCATACCGATGCATGATGGCCGAGGAATCGAATTGCACAACTCAATATGGGATGAATGCAGATGAATGCTATAACAAAACCTAACTCCATCATGGGTAATTCGGAGTGTCGGTGACTTGGGAATTGAGATCCGTTCCGTCACTCGGAGTACGAAACGTGCCTCATTTCCCGTGCCCGGGCTAACGCCTATCCCGAACACGATGCAATATGCATGATATGCATGAAATGCAACTAACATACGATCCTAGCATGCGCAATGCTATGAAAATGAGATGCCTCGGAATGCGTGTCCACGGGCACGCAAACCGAGGCGATGCAGAATGACATGCGAAATGCAATGATGGGCTTACACCAATATGAGAGGGCCTCAGCCGCACTCACATAGGATGCCGGAATGATAAAAATGAGGTGCCTCGAAGTGCGTGCCCACGGCACGCAAACCGAGGCAATGATGAAATGCAAATCGGATAAAACAGAGTGCCTCGAAATGCGTGCACGCGGGCACGCAAACCGAGGCAGAGGCACACGTAATGCAAAAGGGATAAAACAGAATGCCTCAAAATGCGTGCACACGGGCACGCAAACCGAGGCGGAGGCATACGCAATGCCAAGCGGATAAAACAGAGTGCCTCGAAATGCGTGTACACGGGCACGCAAACCGAGGCGGAGGCATACGCAATGCCAAGCGGATAAAACAGAGTGCCTCGAAATGCGTGCACACGGGCGCGCAAACCGAGGCGATGATAAAATGAGAAAATCGGATAAAACCGAAGTGCCTCGAAATGCGCACCCACAGGTACGCGAACCGAGGCGATGATATGCGATGCAAAATCGAATAAAACCGAAGTGCCTCGAAATGCGTGCACACGGACACGTAAACCGAGGCAATGACGTGCGATGCAAAATCGGATAAAACCGAAGTGCCTCGAAATACGTGCACACGGACACGCAAACCGAGGCAATGACGAAATGAGATGAAATGGCATACGGAATGCAACGATGGGCTTACACCAACATGGGAGAGCCTCAGCTCACTCACATAGGAGGCCGTCGGGTAAAAACAGAGGTGCCTCGAAGTGCGTGCACACGGGCACACAAGCCGAGGCGATGACATAAAGGCATGAAAATGCAAATTGGGCTTACGCCAACATGAGAGGGCCTCAGCTCACTCACATAGGCTGCCGTCGGATAAAAATGAAGTGCCTCGAAATGCGTGCACACGGGCACGCAAACCGAGGCAATGCAAAAATGATACAAATGGCATAGGAAATGATATACAAGCATGCAAACCATATTTCAGCACCTAAATGAAGGGGGAAACAGCCCCGAAACAATTCGAAATGAAACCCGAAGCATGCAATCATCCCGAAAATGTGAAATTAAGCCCCGAAATGGCCTATAGCCGTGCTATACATGCAAAATATGATCATGAAAGCAAGAACAGTAGCAAGGTAGTCCCAAAAATGGCATTTTTTCAGTAATAAACATGGCCTAAATGCAAGCATAGATAGATCAACCAAAGCATGCAAAGTTAGTGGCCAAAAGAGGGGTATTGAGACAAGTGATATATGCAAACCCCAAATGGACAAACTTTCTTCTACAACATTGAATATTAGCTAAAAATAAGCATATATTCAGAATATGACATCCTCAAAATCAGAACACAAACATGCTAAAAGATCCATGCAAAATAGGCTCCAAATAGGCTATAACAAGAGACATGCCAAACTATACACCAAACAGCAAACTTTTCTTCATGAAACATGTAAAGGGGGTCAAAATAAGACCAAAGTCAGTAGGGGTCGAAGTCCCAAAAACAAATAGAAATAGGTCAAAAATTGTGTACAAAAAAAGGGCACACTTGATGGAATTTGAAGGAAGTGGTATATACAGTGGCCAAATGAGGTTGAGCCCTTCTACAATGTTGTAGAGGGGCTCAAAATGAGCACAAAATCAGTAGGGGTCGGACCCCTAAAAACAAAAGGAAATAGGCCTAAACTAGCATGCAAGATAATGGCATAAAAGCTAGGTATTGAAACAAGTATATCATAGAAGCATCAAATGAAGTTGAGCCCTTCTACAAAGTTGTAGAGGGGCTCAAAACAAGCACAAAAGAAGTAGGGGTCGGAGCCCCAATTCTCAACCAATTAGAGTATAAAAATGAACCAAGAAAAAGCCCTAAAAGTTGGTTTTGATGACTTACCCTTGAAGACTTGTCTTTCTTTGATTCTTGGCTTTGATTTGTAGCTTCTCAACCTCTGAAATTCACTTCCTAGCTGCTGGAGTGGTAGTAGGGATGGTGAGGCTAGGTGTTGATGAAGAGAAGACCTAGGGACTTAGAAGCTTTTTTGAGGTTTTGAGCTATGAAAATGGAGGAATTTGAAGATGATCACTTGAGACAATTTTTTCCAACCTTGAAGAAGGAGAGGGAGGGCCCTTCAAATAGACAAGAAATGGGGTGTAAAAGGGGAGGGAAAGCACCCAATCTTTCCCTCCCGAAATATCCCCCGGATGCCCCGGGATATGCTGGAAAATATCCGGACAGCTGGGACAGGCTGGAAAGCAGGAAGCTGGCCGGCCAGGTAAATTTGTGGGAGGTGGCCGGCCGGCCACCCCACCTGGTCGGCCAGCCACTCACCATGGCCGGCCGGCCACCCCCAAAAAATGAACAAAATAATTTCTGGCCGACCACCATACCAAAGTGTCCTCCAAGATGTGTAGAACAAGACCCCATGGTTGAAATCTGGCAACTCTGAAGCAGGAGCCACAACATAGAGCTTGAAGGAGAGGCCCAAAAATGAATTCAACAATTTCTGGCCGACCACTATGCCAAAGTGTCCTCCAAGATGTGTAGAACAAGGTTCCAAGGTCGGAAATTGGCAACACTGAAGCAGGAGCCACAACATAGAGCTTGAAGGAGAGGCCCAAAAATGAAACCCTGAATTTCTGGCCGACCACCAACCCTTAGGGTCCTCCTAGATGCCCTCATCACAGATATGTAGCTTTGGTTGGAAGAAAATACCCCTAGGGTGTTCAACATTGGCCCGGAAGTGAGCAAAACGGGCTCCGGAGGAGCGAAACTGGTTATCTGGGATAATTGCTGGCCTCCCACCCCCCAGTGATCTTCCTGATGTTGAAACAGAGGCACCTGCCAAGTTTGAACAAAAAATAATGAGAAATGAACGCTCGGAGCCAAAACCGAGCAATTCGGGATCCCGAAAATGAGCTGCGGGTGCCGGAAGTGGTGTTCAGCAGCGAAGTGGGTATCTGCGACCCCAGTGTCCTCTGGAATGACGAAACAGAGATACCTGCCAAAAACCGGAGAAAATGGATGCGAAATGAATGCTCGGGACCAAAACCGCGCAGTTTGGGGTCCCGAAAACCGGCTACAGGTACCGGAAGTGGCACACGACCACGAAGTGGGCATCAGGGGCCCCAGTGTTCCTCGGAACATTAAAACAGAGGTCTCCGCCAAAAACCGGAGAAGGCTGATGCAAAATGAATGCTCGGGGCCCAAATCACGCAGTTCGGGGTCCCGAAAATGGGTCGCCGGGCACCGGAAGTGGTGTTCGGCTGCAAAGTGGGCATCAGGGGCCCCAGTGTTCCTCGGAACATTAAAACAGAGGTCTCCGCCAAAAATCGGAGAAAGCGGAGATGGTTGGGCGGTCCCGAGCCGAGGCACACGGCCTAACGGCTCCGAAAACCGGGAACCGGGCTCCGAAATGGGCAAAATGGCCTACGGCCACGAAACGTAGCTCACGGCCACCGGGAGATAATCTGCGGGACTACTCCCTTCCCTCAAGAAAGAAAGCAGAGAAAACCGAGTCTGGTTTGCAAACCGAGACAAGGCACAGAAGAGGGTTCGGAAGTCCGGAGGCAGGGCGCACGGCCGCAACTCTGAGACTTCTGAACGAGCACAGTATGCAACATCACCGAGCGCTCAACTGGTGACGTCTGAGTCTTAAGGTCGGTCAAAAATGGGGTGTCTACAGTATCCGAAATTCAAAAAATTAAAAAAAAAAAATTGGGATATTTCTTTGCCGTCTGATACGTATCCTGCTGTATCGGACGCGTATCTGTATCCAATACATATCAGATACACGTACAGGGGCCATTTCGGAGTATTCATACTTCATAGAATGGTGAGTTCTATTTCCACAAGTATTGTTGCAAGAACTATGGAATTTCTTGGAACTCTTGCATGAAATTCTCTATGCATTAATTTAAAATGAACTTTTATAATGTGAAAGCAATTGTGCTGAAGGATTGGATCTTCTTTGTGTAGATCACAATTTTAAATACATAATGAAAGCTCCTATAAAATCTAAAAAAGAGTAAGGGACGATTGGATGTGCTTATAAAAAATTATTTATTTTTACTTTAGAGTGATGCAAAAATTAGTTAAATGATTTAATTGGTTAAGATTCAACTTATAATTTACATTTAATTAAAAAATAAGGTATAAATAAAAATAAATAAAATGGCATTATATAAAATAACTTATAAACCAAAGCTAAATTTAAAAAAATCATGTTAAACATAAAAAAAAAAGTCTAATGAAATTAACTTCACATTTGTATATAAAAAAAAGTACTATTCCAATTGAGATATGATTTGAGTATATATTAGGTACGCTTAGGATACGAAAAAATTAAGTGGAAAAAAATTTGTATGAGTTTTGTGGTATATATATTTGTTAAATTACTCATGTTTCACAAGTAATGAGAGAAATATATATATATATATGTGTGTGTATGTGTGTTATTTATCTAGGTTTCAAATTAATAAATTTGATGACGCTTCATATCTTCAAATCATAACTTTAAAAAGAAAAAAGAAAGAGACCTCACGCTTTTGTTCTTTTATATTTGTATTTGATCAAATAAATAAAAGAGACATGTTAGAATGTTATAACAAAAAACTATAATACAAACAATTAGAAGATCATATACAACGAAAATGAGTTTCTAATTGAGTGGTAATATTCACAATTTTTTTTAAAACTTTTTATACTTTATGTTTTATCATATAATTTTTGTTTGTTTGTTTGTTTTTGTTTTTGTTTTTCAAATAGAGTGTAAGAGATTAAAAGTTAAGGTCATGCTATGGTAAAGGTATAACCAAAGACCATTTGTTATATGAAAAGTATTACATTATCAAATAAATTATTAGTCCACAATAGTCAGAAATTCAACAAACTAATTACCAAGCCCACTAAGCCTAAGCTTAACAACTACTATTAGATTCATACAACCTCCATAATGGAGAAGAAATAAACCACCACAAAGAATATCAAACTTTTCTCTATAGAAACTGAACCCAAGATATGAAACCCGAGATCTCACGCTACAAAGAGTGTTACATAAAATTTGAAAAGAAAACTACGAAACTATGTCATTAGACTAAGCCAAGAACACAAAATCTAATAATGTCCTATTTTTCTTCTTTGTAATAATCTATTGCCAATTGCTCTTGTCCTAACTTAAGCTACGATACAGGGGGCTGGAGCGATGAAGAAAGGAGGGTGGATACGAGTAGTGAAGCGAAGGAAAATGAGTGAAGTATGGAGTAAGGAGGCAAGTAAGGGCTTAATCTCTGTCTTTGTGGATAACATACCTTTCAATATGGATCCTAAAGCATTGTTTCATCTATTCACAAAGTTTGGTATAGTGAAAGAGTCTTTATACTACAGAAGAGAAGGAAAACTACCAATGCTCGATTTGGTTTTGTTAGATTTGATTGCTCAGTGGCGGCAAACGTGGCTGTCCAGAAAGCTAATGGTTTGTGGGTGGCAGATAGGAAACTTAAAGTCAAAATGGCATAGTATGGTCGAATCGAAGATAGATTAGTAAGAAGAAACCAGTTTGGAGGGAGTAACAGTGGTAAGGTAGATAGGGGAAGGTCTGCTTGAGATCACTATGGTTTTCAAAGATCATGTGCTGATGTTTTAAAAGCCGGCGTAAAGGTACTTGTCGGTAACGAAGAATCTACCATTTAGGTAAATGAAGAAGGACATAGCTAGTTGTATGATAGTGTGATGTTGAAGTTCAAATCAGAGGGTTTGTTGCAGGGTATTAAGATGGTGCTAAAAGAGAAAGGATTGGGGCATGTATTGGTCAGAAATGGGGGTAGCAAGATTGTTGTGTTGACTTTCTCATCAAAAGAGGATATGTTGTCACAGTTCTTGACGATCAAAGAATGGTTCAAGGATTGGTGTGAATCTGTCAAACTTTGGGAACTAAGAGTGTATGCAAAGCAAGAAAGGTGTCTGTGGCTCAGATGTTATGGTATCCCTTTGAGTATGTGTGTAGACACCCCATTTTTGACCGACCTTAAGACTCAGACGTCACCAATTGAGCGCTTGGTGATGTTGCATATCGTGCTCGTCCAGAGGTTTCAGAGTCTCGACTGCGAGCCTTGCCTCCAGACTTCCGGACTCTTTCGTGCTTTGCCTCGGTTTGCGAACCAGGCTCTGTTTTCTCTGTTTTCTCTTCCCGAAGGGAGGGAGAGGTCTCGTAGATCATCTCTCAGTGGCCGTAGGCTACGTTTCATGGTCGCAGGCCATTTTTCCCATTTCGGAGCCCGGTTCCCGGTTTTCGGAGCCGTCAGGCCGTGTGCCTCGGTTCGGGACCGCCTAACTACCTCCGTTTGCTCCGATTTTTGGCACGCATCTTATTTACTCCCTTTTGAGGGACACTGAGGCCTGAGAGACCCACTTCGTGGTCGAATGCCACTTTCGGTGCTTAACGGCCTATTTTCGGGACCCCGAACTGCGTGTTTTGGCCCCCGAGCATTCGTTTTGCATCGGTTTTCGTTCATTTTTGGCAGGTACCTCTGTTTTGTCACCAGGAAGGTCACTGAAGAGTGGGAGGCCAGCAATTGTCTCAGCAACCAGTTATATTCCTCCGGCGCCCTCCGACGCCCGTTTTTCTCACTTCCGAGCCAATGTTGACCACCCTAGGGCCACTGTCTTCAACCCCAAACCACATATTTGTGTTGTACACACATGGGAGGACCCTAATATTACATGGCCGGCCAGAAATTCAACTTGAACCTTTTGAACCCCTCCTAAAAGTGGCTTGTTGTCTCTCCTGTTTTACAGTTGCCAATTTCCAACCATAGGGTTTTGTTGAGGCCACATGGGAGGACACTTTTTTGTGGTGGCCGGCCAAAAATTCTTCTGGACCATTTTGCCCCTTGGCCGGCCAGCCATAGGGGGTGGCCGGCCGGCCACCTGCAGCTTTGATAACTGGCCGGCCAGCTTCCTTACAGGGAGTACTTTATAGCTGTGTGCTCTTTTCCCTCCAAAAACTGCATCCGGAGGGAACTCTTTTTGGAGGGAAAATTGATGCCTTTTCCCTCCACTTTTTTCCCTCCATTTCTCCCCCATTCTTGTCCACATAGCTGGCCTCCCAGCTCTCTCTCAAGGGTTGGAAAATTTGCTTTGAGCATATAGACACATATCTCCCTTGATCTCTCTCATTCTCTCAAGTTCCAACCCCATTTTCTTCATCACTACCAAGCACCACCACCACCACTCCATCTCAGCAGCTTGGAGCAGCTTTCCAGAGGCTAAAGGTGCTGCAACTTGGTCCAAGAATCACCAAAAGGGTTGGTCTACAAGGGTAAGTCCATTTTCCCCCTTTTGTAGCTCTTTTTTGCAACAATTTCTTAGCATATTTGCTTACTATTTTGGGCTCTGACCCTAACTGAAACTAGGCTTTTTTTGAGCTATTCTATATGTTTGTTTAAGGGCTCAACCCTGTTTGTTTAAGGGCTCAACCCTGTTTGATCCCCCCATTTGGTACTTGCTTCAATACCCTCTTGTATGCCATTATTTTGCATGGTGTTTTTAGCATATGTGTAGTCTGTTTTGAGGCCTGATGTAAACTGAAAATAGGCCTATTTTGAGCCCTTATACAACATTGTAGAAGGGCTCAACCTTGTTTGGGACCTCCATGTATGACTTACTTCATTGCCCCTCTTTGGTCCCTATTTTTGCATGCTTTGTTGGCTCCTTTTAGCTTCTGTTTTCGGCCATGATCAGAACTGAAAGTGGCCATGTTTTGACCTTCTTGGCATATTTTATTAAGGGTCTTTGGCTGTTTGGTGAATTCTTTGTATACCTCATGTTATAGCCTCTTGTTGGCCTACTTCTTGCATGGCATTTTTAGCATGTTTGTATATTGTTTTAGGGGTTGTCACCTACTGAAAAAAAGCATATTTTTAGGCCCTCTTCAATGTTGTAGAAGGGTCTTTTTCCATTTGGGCTTTGCATCTATCACTTGCTTTAGTGCTTCCCTTGCGGAGCCATTTTTGTATGCCATTTTTGCCCTACTTGTGATTGCTGTTTTGCCTTGATTTGAACTGAAAAAATGTGATTTTTTGGGCTGCCTTGCTTCTGCTTTTTCATGTCATGTTCAAATTATGCATGTATTGTATAGCTACAAGTCATTTCGGATGCCTAGTTTTGCATTTCGGGAGAGATTCCTTGCATCGGGTTTCATTTCGCCGGGTTTCGGGGCTGTTTTGCCCCTCATTTTGCCACTGATTTTTGCATGTTTGCATGTCATATTCCGTGTCTTTGCCATGTCTCATTAGAGTGGCATTTCGGTGCCTGAGGGTCCGTTCTCGGTTTGCGTGCACGCGTGCACGCATTTCGAGGTGTCTTGTCTTTATCTGATGGCCTCTTATGTGAGTGTGGCTGAGGCTTTCTCATGTTGGTGTAAGCCCATATTGCATTGCGTATGCCATTTCATTCATAGCATCGTGCATGCTCGGTTGTGTATTACCTCGTATAACGTGTATGCCATTTCATAGCATATTGCATGTTAGGATGTATCTTAGTTGCATTGATGTATCTTAGTTGCATTTCATGCATTGCATTTCATGCATATCATGCATATTGCATCGTATTCGGGATAGGAGTTAGCCCGGGCACGGGAAACGAGGCGCGTTTCATACTCCGAGTAACGGAATGTGTCTCAATTCCCAAGTCACCGACACTCCGGATTATCCATGATGGAGTTAGGTTTTGTTGTAGCATTCATATGCATTCATCCTATATTGAGTCGTGCAATTCGGCTCCTCGGCCATCATGCATCGAGATGCGTGATTGGTGGCACGAGGATCGAGGCATGCATATATTTGTGAAATACATTGCTATGCCCCTTTCCTGCTCTCTGTTGCAGCATATCAAGAATCAACGGTCTTCCGAGGCTTGGCGCGGTTTTCAAGAATCATTGCAAAACGGAGGCTAATTGGGGCATTCCAGTGGATTTCCGCACAAGGCAGCCCAAACATGCAGCATTCATCAGAATCAAGGTAGCCCCTGGCTTGCATGCCAGTTTTACAGCTTTCTTAGTTAATTTGTAAATTAATTAGGAATTTGTACATTATTTGGACTGTATTATTTGGATTGTAATATTCTTTTATTCGGGACTGTATATTCTTTCGAACCCTCTGCGCGAGGGCATAACTGTAATAAGTGTGCGTGAGTGTGATGTATGTCTTCCAACCCCACGTCTTTCTTCCCTTTTATTTACCAGCTTATGATGGTTAGTTTAGGGCATATTTCAATTAGCATACAGTATGATAGCATGTTTGCATCATTCATCTGTTTTGCACGCACCGAGCTCGGCGCATCGTACAAACTGCATTGGTATTTCAATTCCAAATTGAATACGTGTTAGTTGTAGCATTCCATATGCCATTTTTAGAATAGCCGAGCCTGCTATAGTTGCATCTTTGCATGTGTTGCATTAGGCATTTCTGTATACTTAGGATCATGCATGATTTCTAATGAGCTTCTGTTTTGGCTTGGAGTACTCGGTGAGTTTTTATGCTTTAGCATCCTTGCATGCGTGTGAGTGACTGCCATGATAGCATGCTTGCCATGAGGCTATTTGCTTATGTGATATAACTGCCTGAATGCCTGTGGGTGAAGGTTGGGTTATTTGAATTGGGACAATGCATTGATTGTTTGTTTTAAGCCCACTAGATAGTGGCAAAATCATATTTTCTAAGCCCACCCGAGGGTGGCAAATCCACGTCTTAGCTTACCTGCAGGTAGCACCATCAAACCATTTTCAAACAAACAAACATGAAATGTTTTGTTCCAATTCAAGCGACTCGGTCTATACTTGTATGTTGTGCGCATCACATAGTAAATCTAGGCTAATAACCGGAATAAGAACACACAATGTTTTCAAAAATAGATATCATGGTTAGTAGAGGCCGGTCTTTGACCGGGCGAGCGGGGGTGCTCACGAAGTGACCTTCCCCAATCGTACCCAAGTTCCCGAGCCGAGGCAACTTTGGTGATGACGGACACGTGGCCCTTGGCACCGAGTCAGGGTTTCCTAAATTTCCCATTAAAAAATATTTAGGTGGCGACTCTATATCTGGCAAAGCAGTCCATGTTTGGCACTTCTTTCAAAAAAATCTGTTTTCAAAACGATTTGCCGGATTTGGACTCTTTGGTTCAGACTAAAAATCGTGACATTTGAGTCCTTCGAACTGTAGTGACCCAATATCGAACCAGAACGAGGGGGGGACACGCGCCCCTTTTCCCCGGGATGCGTTCGGGGACGTCTACAGTTTCTGGCGACTCTGCTGGGGATTTAGAGAACTTGACTCGAACTCGTGATATCTTGTTTTGACTACACTTGTGTGTTTCTTTGCATTGCATTTGCATTGGTGCGCCTAGGACACCGTGTTTGCCATCTGCTATTCCTGAGCGGTTTGCCGGAGGCTTGTCTTGTCAAGGCATGTCCATAAGGCTGACCGGTTACGGGCTCTGCCAGTATGGGAACACAAACCCCGGTTTTACCGGGGCACCCTTTTTGACCATTCGACCTAGTGCATATTCGGATCCATAGTGACCATTCCAAACTAGGACAGGTTGCTTACCCGTTTATAGGTTGTTTGAAACCGCTGTGTGCGTAGTGAAACCCTAGCTCCTGACAAAATAGGACAGGGAAACCCTACCCCAACATAGGGGTGTTTTGGCTCTCACTTATCTGTTATGTGCTTGTTAGAGTGCGTCTCTACAGGGAATGCATGTATCAGTTTATGAGTTTGGGCATCAGGCCTGCGGGCATCAGCGTTAGTGTTTTGGGGAATCAGTTTTACCTGAGGGTATCAGTTTACAGGCAGAGATTTGGGCAGAATTCAGTAGAGGGCACACTCATTCAACTATGCTCGTATCTGTTCAGGTGAAATCAGGCTGAGATGCTGTCTGTTTTTTGTTTTGCTAAGTGGTCTTGGAACCATAGTTTCAGAAGGGTCTGATATCCCCCGGGTACTCTGGACTTGTGTTGTTATGTGATCGGGAGATGAACCACCTGCGGGCGGCACTCAGTTTACTCCAGATGTGGCGTCTGGCACGCACTGTTTTGAGCATTTGCGAGTGCTGCTTATTCTACTTTCTGACTTGGGTATTGAGTCTGTCTCGTTGTGTCGAGTCAGTCCTGTTGAGTCTGTCTTGTTGTATCGAGTCAGTCCTGTTGAGTCTACCTTGTTATATCGAGTTAGTCCTGTTGAGTCTACCTTGTTATATCGAGTTAGTCTTGTTATATCGGGTCAATCCTGTTGAGTCTGTCTTGTTGTACCGAGTCAATCCTGTTTTATTGGCGTCGGGTGATTCTGGGGGTGTTACCTCGGGCGTCACCATTTTGTTTTGTGTTTGTCTTTTCGTTTTGTTTTGAGTCTGTTTCTGCTAGGGAGCCAGTTGTGCCAACAGATTTTGAATGAAACAGCAGTGATTTTCACACTCTCGCGTTTGCTTCTGCCTTGTGCCAGTTATGCCGGAAGTTCTGAATGAGATGGCAGTATTTGACTAGGAACTCTGTCTTTGCTGTGCCTTGAAAGTCATTGTAATGACCTGAGTTTTTCAAAACTTTTTGAACACTGCGGTGAAAACAAAGAGGAAGGAATTCCTCGGGATTTGCAAAACTTTGATCAAATTAGAGAAAGAGAGGCGTGCTAAGCCCTTAATGAATGAAATCATGCTTGTTAGCGTGAGTACTGAGAAGGACCCTGGCTTGATCCAGACTGGTTTCACACTATCTTCAGCGTGAGCGATTTGTCGCTTTCTTAAAAATTTTCAAAAACAAAATGTTTTGCGCAGTCCTGCGAAGACATGTGTGGAATCGCTCTTGAGATTGTGCAGCCTAGGATCGCTCTCAGCCTCGAGACTCAACCCCTTTGCTTCCAAACCTTGAACTTGAATTCAGAATGTTCAACGGTCAACTACAATGTGAGGCCTGTGTGGCCAGATTTGAAGCAGCCCTCGAACAAGAGGCTAGGAAAGTCGGATCAAGAAGATCAGAAGAAGCTTGCAAAGCTAGAACATAAGTACCCTCTGAACTAGGGGCAAAAAATATCCGATGTGCTCGAAGAGCCAAAAGTGGATCTTTCTGTAAATCAATACAACAGCCACTCTCCTGGATACGGATGGCTTCGAGATCCTAAAACCATTTGGCATGGACTTGTTACACTTTTACCCTTTGAGAGGCTCGCTGGGCCGAAAACCCGGAAAGGGCGACCCAGGCAAAAGTTAGAGCGAGACGAAAAAAAAATATACAAAAAATGCAAAAAGAAAAGAAAGAGAAAAATACAAAAAAAGAAAGAAAAAAGAGAAGAAAAGAGAAAAAAAGAAAAAAGAAGAAATGAAAAAAATTGAAAAGGAAAGAAAAAGAAGCTCGCAAGGTCGAAAACCCGCGACGGGCGCCTTGGCAAAAGTTAGAGCCTAAAAAGGAGAGGTTAATACCCGAGTGTACCTTAACCCCGAACTACGTAAGGCTTGATTCCCATGTTTGGGATACGTAGGCAACTTCATCCTGAAGTCCAACCGTGAACACTTCAAATTCGATTGTGTCCATGTGATGGTTCTGGTCTTTGTCTTCACTGTATCCGAGACCACACACATTTATGAGAGAGGGAGGAGAGAGAGAGAGAGAGAGAGAGAGAGAGAGAGAAGAAAGAAAATAAATAAATAAATAATGAGTGGTTATAAATTAATTAGGGGTTGTCGGGGTCACAAATTGTGGGATCTCAAGTACTATTCTTATAAAACAGTTGTGCTAGGGACCCCCAAAAAATTTCTCCTAAGTCTTTTTCTCACAAAAAATTTATAAAAGCTCTCTCTCTAAATGTGAATTTAAAAAAGCTGTGAACTAATAAATAAATAATTGAAAAGAAATTCTCTTCAACCAAACCTTGTAATATAAATATGTGTTATCCTCTCTCACTTTCTCTCTCTCTATCTCTCCAAAATTGATTCCATAACTTGTAAAACATCTTCAAATTTCTAGAGATAATTTTAGATCAGACCCAAAGCCCTTATTCAAACAACTCCAATGGGATAAAAAGTTGAGAAAATCAGTATTAAATAAAAAATGAGATTTTTTCATCACACGTCAACAGATACATAATTTTTGAATAATATATTGGAAGTATTTTTGTAAGTACCAATAAAGGTCAAAATTTTAGATATGATTTATGATGAAAATCATAAAATACTGACACCAAACAGAAAAAAGAAAAAAAAAACAAAAAAACAAAACAAAACGAAAAAACTATAAAATAAGTTTTAAGAATAATTGCTAGTAATAGTGATGTAGACCGAAAGGTAAAACATTGAGGCCGCTTAATATACATTTATAGTCTTTGATTTTTTATTTTTTTTTTATTTGGTGGAGATGATGTGTTTTATGTACTTGTACAGATTTGGCAAACAATACACAAATTCAAGCAAAAAGTGACACAAAAGCAGATTCTCCGTGTGAGTAGTGAAAAGTCTTGGCCTGCCACCTCACCGCACATGTGGCCAAGCTCCACTGCACATGCGGCCCACCAGTGCTTGAGTGGCCCACATGTGCGTTCGAGCGGCCCACCTAGGGTTCTGTGCACAGAAATTTCAATCTATTCTGCTCGGAATAAAAGGAAGAAAAGAGGCCGCTCTTAGGATTCGAAGATATTCCAAGGAAAAAAGAGGCTAGGGTTTGAAGAAAGTGATTTCTCAAGCTTCATGGGCAACTTTCATGGAAGCTTCTTCTTCTTTTACTTCTTCACACTCCTCCATGAGTGGCTAGGCTCCTCTTTCTAGGGTTTTGGTGAAACCCTAGCTAAGTAAATAGGCTTTCTTTTTGGTTTCCTTTTATGTAATAGTTTGAACAATTGTATGGTTCTTAATAAGTTTTTTAATATAATTTTTCATTATTTCTTTAAGTATTCTGCTTTCTGTAATTGTTGAATACTTTTCATACAATGGTTTTCTATTCTTTCATGTTCAAGGTATGAGACCAGCCATACTACGAGGGACGAGTCGTGTTACTATCCTAGTTTAGAGCGAACGACTCGTACTATTTGAGATGGTTCGTGCTTATACATTGAACGTATTAATTCTCTTGATAAATGCTTCAAGCATGTAGTTGCGAAGTATTATTTCGTTCGAACCGTAACACAATTGATTTTCAAATTAAAACCGTATTTATATAACTAGTGATGAATTCATTACCTTAAGTTTTTCCAAAATCAGTAAATTCATCTTTATTTATAATTACTAGTTTATTCGCTTTGTTTAATTTAAGCATCATTAAGTTATGAACAACCATCTTTTTTATCAAAATTAATTTAGGAACTTAACAATTAAATTAGTTTAATTTCCCATTTGTCCATGTGGATCAATACCTAACTTATCACTATTCTAAGAAATTTGGTATAGTTTAGTGTTTATTTTTAGTGTGTGAAACAACCCATCAAATAGCTTTTCTATGCTGCGAATAACAACCAAAAAATTCAGCTTGAGTTCACACTGTAGAAGACTACAATTATATTTGGAATTTTCTTGTAAAGATTTTTAAATTTCAAATTAGATATGGTTCAAATATGGTGGCCTACATATGGCTAAATTTTTATTTTTATTTTCTATATTAAGATTTTAAAATTTTGAAATCATGGATATGGTTAGATAAACTAAAATTTCTATGCTATATGTATTTCTTAATACTTAAAATGTAAAAAAAGAAAAAAAAAAAAAAGAAATTTTTTTTTAAAAAAAAAACTTTAGATTAATGTTTTAAAGCTCATAGAATTTTTTAGACAAAAATTTAACTTTACTTAATATATAGTTTAGATATAGATATACAGAATAATACCATAGCAAGTGTACCCTAAATCATGGGATATACCACAGCAATTGTTTTCTTTTTAATTGAATTTTGAAATTTATTATATACTTTCTTTTTCAAAATTATACTAATTAGTCAATAGAAAAAAAAAATTATAGTTTAAAATTTTAGTCATGCTTAGTTTTTTATTTTTTTGATCAACAAAAAAACTTTATTGATGAAAAGACATACATTTCTATATCACTTGTTCTATTTTTCTCCAATAATTTCTTAATTCTTATTCCAAAAATACTCCCTAACCATAAATTTGCCAAAATTTATACCCAATAACTAGAAATGGCACTATAAAATTTCTCCTAAGTCTTTTTCTCACAAAGAATTTATAAAAATGTGAATTTTAAAAAACTTTGAATCTAATAAATAAATAACTCAAAAAAAATTCTCTTCAACGAAACCTTATAATATAAGTATGTGGTACACATATCCTCTTCCTCTCTCTCTCTCTGTCTCCAAAATTGATTCCATAACTTGTAAAACATCTTCAAATTTCTAGAGATAATTTTAAATCGGACCCAAAGCCCTTGTTCAAACAACTCCAATGGGATTAAAGTTGGAAAAATCAATATTAAATAAAAAATGAGATTTTTTTCATCACACATCAACAGTTACATAATTTTTGAATAATATATTGGAAGTATTTTTGTAACTACCAATAAAGGTCAAAATTTTAGATATGATTTATGATGAAAATCATAAAATACCAACACCAAATAGGGGGGAAAAAAATTTATAAAATAATTTTTAAAATACATTGCAGGAAAATTAGCTTTTATTGGCACTTCAAAAACGTCGCTAAATCTGTCAAAAACGTCAGAAAAACTTTTACTGGCGTTTTAAAATTACGTCGAAGATGCGGCTGTCAGTATAACTTAGCGACGTTTTTGTAAGCGCTGTACAAGATCTTTTGCAGCATTTTTTAAACGACGGCATAGAAGTTGCCCATGCTAACCTATAGTGGCGTTTGCATTAAAACGTCGCTAAAAGCCTTTTTTTTTTAAATCTTAACCAAATTAGAATTTTTCCCAAATAAATTTACAATAAAACAACAAAATCTAATCAAAATATGTATTCCTTCCTCCAAAAAAAAAAAAAAAAAAAAAAAAAAAAAAAAAGAGATACTAACAAAAGCAAAATTCTAATTACACAATTCACAATAACTCCAACATTTGATCACCTTTAACATTCAAAATAAATTGGAACCAATTAAGCCATAAATATTTTTAAAAAAATACAAATTGACCAATGGAAATTTATGACATAACAAAAAATTAAAAATATTTACAGACATGAGCAGATCATGACACACTACTACTTCATGACATTAAGTTCACTTTCTGCCAGATTAAATGACACTTAAATAGCTACAAAAAAATTATCTTATTAATTCAGAGCTACCTGTCATTTACAAGATTCCAAGCTTCTTGTCAAGGGCTGCGAGATAGTTTGATATAAATTATGAGGATGTTCAATAATAGTACACTGACCTCCCCCTTGAGTTTAGAGGGGAAAAAAAAAATCTGATGCCAAGGAGAGTACAAAAAATCTGGATAGAACAGAAATCTAGAAAGAAAAAAAAAATCTGGACAAGATCAATTTGTTCTTCGTTTGCTGCCAAGGAGGAGTACAAAAATTTGGAGAAAAAAAAATAAAAAAAGAGGAAACAGAAATCTGGACAGAACAGAAAAAAATCTGGGCAGAACAGAAATCTGGACAAAACAGAAAAAAAAAATCTGGGCAGAACAGAAATCTAGAAAAAAAAAATGAAAAATGATGTGTCTTCGTTCTTCCTTTGCTGTGAAGAAACATAAGAAAAAAAATCTGGAAAAAAAAAAATGAATCAAAGAGGAAGATAAACCTAGACAGAACAAAAAATGAATCTGTCGTTCCATGCAATCACCTCATTGTCCATGCGATTGAAGCTTCTCTCCATTGCGATCTTCCACTCCTCCGTACTCGAATCCTTCTTCTCTATCTCTTCCTTTACAAGTTCATGTAACCGATCTCTACACTTCATCGCCACCTACAAAGAAATCAAACACCGATTAACACTTGTTAATGAAAAACAAAATAAAACGACTTGCTTGAAACCTTGTTAATCAGCAGATTTAACAAAATACGAGAGAGATCAGATCAGATCGAGTTAGGATTTTGATCAGATTAGATTGACTTTCTTATTCGATTTCGGATCTACAATTTGTGAGAGAGATCGAGTTCGAGTTCGATTTCGATGAAGAAAAGCTAGAGCAAGAACAGATCTAGCAAAATCCAAGAGAGATCAGATGAGATCAGATCAGATCGAGTATGGATTTCGGTCAGATTAGATCGACTTTCTTGTTCGATTTCGGATCTGTGATTTGTGAGAGAGAGAAAGAGAGAGAGTTCGTTGAAGAACAACTAGAGTGAGAAAGATCGAGTTCGAGTCCAATGAAGAACATCTATAGTGAGAGAGATCGATATTAGTCGCGAGAGAGAAGAGCAGCTCATGAGAGATTGTGATACTTTTAGTACTCCCTCCATCCCAAAATAATGGTCCCTTTTGGGGAATCTAACTTTTTTTAGTAGTATAATTATTGCATTTGAAAAAAGTTGATTTTCCAAAATTATCCTTTTGATAGTACATTTTTTGGGAATATCAATGTCATAATTGTACTTTTTATATTGTTTATTAATTTAAAAGAAGGGCAAAATAGGAAATTTATATTATTTTTGTACTTGATTTTTGAAGAGGGACTAATATTTTGGGACAATGAAAAATGGAATAAGGGACTAATATTTTGGGATGGAGGGAGTAATTGGAATGGGGTTAAGTGTCTGTTAAGTAAAACAGACTTGGCTCATTGAGACCATCAACAGGCATCAAGCCTTGAAAAACGTGTTGGCTATTGAGACCATCTCCAACGTTGCACTAGATATGGCATCAGATTTGAATTTGATGAAAAAAGTCACATTTTCTGTCTCCAATGGTTTCACCAGAGTGATATCAAACTGAGAACGAATCAAAAATTTCATTAAACTGAGGACGCGCTTGAGATTTCACCAGTTCACTGTTTGTTAACGTTGGAGTGGGGCCCACTGGTCAACCGGCCGAACATCCGGCCGATTGACCCACCGGTCGACCAGCTCTGTCACGGCCCCATTCCGCCCCTAGTAGAATGGTGCCATGATGGCCAGTAATCCGAGATTACCGAAGGCCAACTTGCAAAATTCAAACACAATCAGAGTATTATATATAGGGCTAGCATGTACGGAAGCGATAAATTTAAATCTAACTAGTCCATAAGAGCTGTGCGTAGATTAAATGAAATGCCATACATCAAACATAGTCTTACAACTTGGATACAATTAAAATAAAGTACATTTTTACATCTTGACCAAAAGGCTTCTCAAGCCGACGTATACAAAAGAAATAAAATGTAAAGCCGAGAAGCATGATCTTCAAGATGACGCAAGACATGAGTCCAAAAACACATCGGCAAAACATGAGTCCAAAAATACATCGGCAGATACGTCTAGGCGTCACCGCCTTCTAACTCGTCACCTACATATATACATAGAGAGGGTGAGCTTGGATACTCAGTGAATGATATTAAAAATAAAGGTTTGCATGAACGATATTCAAGATCTCTTTTCAAATAATACATAGCATATCTTATACAAAATGAAGGGATGCTTACTAGCATCTATACAATACAAAGAATGACATTCCGAGCAAACCCACGCGGAGAACCGTCAGTGGCAAAACGAGGGTATCGTTGCATTATAGTCCCCGACACTAAGGACTTTCAAGACAAGGGTATCGTTGCATTATAGTCCCCGACACTAAGGACTTTCAAGACAAGGGTATCGTTGCATTATAGTCCCCGACACTAAGGACTTTCACCAAGAATGTCATCAAGCAAATATGGCCTTTATTACAAAACTAGGAATAATCATTCATGATCAAATACTTTTCCAAACAAATGAAACAAGGCTTTCATCAAAACTTATAATATAACTTTATTAAAAATACCACTCACATAGCTCTTCAGGTATGGAGGTTTCAGGCAAGGATCCAAGGCCTACAAGCACATAATAATTCCCATTGAATACATTTCAAGAAGGCGAGAAAAGATACTCAAAGATGGATATGAAATGCAATGACCTCGGCATTCATTAAAACTAAGACAAACCAAAACAAGACACTGCTTCACACTTCGGAAACAGGCTGGGTACCAACCAGGCCTTCGCCGAGGTCACACACCTCTTGGCCGAGGTGTGTTCCCGACGACCATACTCAAGAGAAAGAAGTCTGGGAAAATCTGGGTTTCCCTCTTAAAGAACATGAACATGAAGAAGATGAATGCAAGGATCAAACTTGTTATTACAAAATCTAGGTTTTCATGAAATGAGTTCGAAAATATGGACCTGGGTACCCGTACTTAAAGGTTTCATGAAAACAAACACAAAAACACGGAACTTGGTGTAAGCTTTTGGATCAAAACAAGACTTTTCTTCAAGAACTCAAGAACACCATTTCTCTTTCTAAAACCAATCTTTAAAACCAATGCATGGCTCATGAATCACGCTAGATCGTGCAATGCAGCTAGATGGATATGAAGAATCACAAGAGTAGATCAAGAATCTAACCTCAAGATGCAAATCTAACGGTTTGATCTCTAGGAATCAAGCTCGGAAGTCCTCTCTTTCTCACACTAAAACTTCTTCTTCTTCTTAGAGCTTCTCTCTCTAACAGCAAGGATATGATACAAAATAATGGGTTCCCTTGATTTGTTTCAGACTCAACCCTCAGCTGGGACACGTGGCAAAGGCTGGTTGGGTTTTCTCCAGCAGGTGGCTGACAGACAAGACATGACCATGACAAAGGGTGTTCTACAAGTAAGACGGTATGGCTTACTGGCAAGGTGATGACCTCGGGTGAAATCATCGGCTCCGACGACAAGGTATCAGTGATCTTGGCTAGGAAGGACAACAATTGGCCTAGCTGTGCCACACCTCGGCCTAGATGTGCCACACCTCGGTCTAGGTCGTACCTGTCCAGAGACAAGACCACTGGGTGCAAGGATGGCGTTCCGACCTAGACAAAACACACCTCGGCCAATATGCCGAGGTGAAGATGGAGGTCAACCGAAATGGCCCCAAAGTAATCCTAGGTGCAAGAGGTTCAAGGGTGTTACCTCGGCTTAAGGCGACCTCGGCTAGACTCACCAAGAGGGAACAAGACTAACGGACAATTTCACATAAGTGCAAAGCAAAACAAGAATCTTATTCTAGGTTAAACAAGTCAAGGTTCACTAATGCAAGCTTAGCAAAACAAGTTCATGCAATTGCTCATGTACAGGGTCGAGGCGGGAGTGAGGGTCACTACAAGCTCATACAAAAATTGGCCTGCGAACTGGTTCAAATGGTTCAAAAAAGATTGAACCGGTCGACCCACCGGATATCCCTTATCTTTTTTGATGCACACTATAGTAACCATAACCATTGGAGCTATGCGTATCAGATCAAGAAAATTAACTTTTTTTTACTCAGATTTGGTGAAAATTTTGCTAAACCGCTGGAATGCTCTATGATATGTTTTTATAAAACGTCTTTGATTTAAGCGCCATTATAGGCAACTTTTCTTGTAGTGATAATTGCTAGCAACAACTTTTGTATATTGTATGTCTTGTCGCAAAATATTAAAAGGAGAGAACATTAAATAGATTATTAATCAAAACAAATAAAATGTGCAAAAAAGTGTTAAAAATTGCTTAATAACTACATTATTTGTTTGATTTTTCATGACTTTTATTGAAAATAATAAAACTAAATCCATAATTTCCTTCAACATCATGGGAAACAGAACTGAATGGACATGAAGGTTATGCCAATAGAGCCCCCAACAATCACCAATTCACAATACAAATGACTATGAGTTGTATCAAGGAAATTCACTAATCTAATTAATATACTTTCCATTTGAAATTCATTAATTATGAAATATTTACAGTTTTTCTATTTATTAAATAAGAGTTGGCTAATAGAATTTTTTCAATTGTTTAAAATAAAATAAAAAATAAGAAATTTAGATTGAGGTTTTGAAACTCACTCAATACTCTTTGTATAAAATCCAAATCTCAGTAGGTATAGCTGTAATTTACTAAAATTTTTAGAAGATAATGACAAAATATTTGTGGAGATGAAAACAAATATTTACTAAAAACCCAGTGATTACAAGAAGGGAGCACTAGTTGGGTTTCTCGACTGAGGCGTACTGTTGGGCCTTCGTGGGCTCACCACAGAGCCCAAATCAATAATCCGAATTGTTCAATATTTAGAATCCATTGAGTACTTTATCTTTACAAAAAATCAAGTTGATCGGATATCTATAGCCACTTAATCATATCACATTTGTGTCAATAATTTATTTTTAAAATTATAGTTACCGTTAACACAAATTTGATCTAATCAAATGGCTATCTATATCTAATCAACGTGATGTATTTGCAGGGATGAAGTACTCAATGAGTTCTAAATATTGAACGGTTCGAATTATCTATGTAAACTCTATAGTAGGCCCACGAAGCCTAACAATATGCTTCAGTCTAGTTTTGGACTAGAGACACGATTATGCTTCTTAACACTAATTTTACAAGGCACAATCACACCCTTTAATATTACACAAATTTCCATCGAATCGTTTTTTGAACCATAAAATATGTAATATTATTATAAAAGTACATAATTTTATTTTTTAATCACAATTTTACTAAAAAAATTAGGTAACATTTATTATAAAAATACGTAATATATATGTCACAAAAAGCTATAATATGGTTGCATATAACAGATGTTCCTTAAAAAAAATTTAATGACTTTCTTTTACTAATTTAAGGTGGAAAAAAAATCGAAAAAAAATTACCCAAAAAAAACTATAGAATTTGAGTCATCTAACAAAATTAAAAATATTTGAGTTTTTAATTTTGTCAATTTAAACTCTAATTTTTTTTATTTATTTTTTATATAAACCATTTGCTTATTTTCATTAAATAAAATCGATGAAAAAATAGACCTTTTAGTCATTAATGTCACGCCCCAATTTTTAATTACTCGGAAATATTACTAAAAGTCTTTAATTTTGGTCCTATTTTTTTTTAAAAAACAAATATCTATTACTCTTGAGTAATAGAAGCATAATAATGCATGTTCAACCTCGTAATGAATACAACAATAATAATAATACGTGCCAACTTTCATTGCGGAGTTACAAATAAATAATTATAAACGTCAACATGCAAATTCATTTCTTTCACATCTATGATGAAATTACACATAAAAGACAAATGAACTTCCTAACTCTCCAACCAATAAATCTAAATTCTTTTCCTGTAAAAGAAAAAAAAAATGAAACAACAAGGGATGAGCATAATTGCCCAGTAGAAATCTCATAATTCTACAATAATAACTAACACACAGATAGAAATGATCATTCATGCAGGGTGATACCATATAGTAGGTGGCGGTTTGTAATTTCAAAATATTATATATAGAGTACCTTTACCTCAAATTGTATTTGAACATTTAAATAAAACTTTCAGTCATAAAAATCACCCATCATCATCAGAAAAATCATAAATCCTCTTTGAAAACAAATATGCTTAAGGAACAATATCATTTTAAATTTATTAACCCAATTCCAAAGTATTTCTCGTTTCATTTCCATTTTCCCTTTTATTATTCACAATTATTATAACCCCATAACCTCAAAGTTTAAGTTCCTTTACTACTCCAAAAATAACCCTCATACACTCCATTCCCACTTGTCTATCCATTAATGCTCTAACTCCATAATGTAAAAATCTAAATCTCCTTTATATTCAAAGCAATTCTCCTACAATCAACTCCTACTTGTCTAACAATTACATCACATCAACTTTTGCACTCTCAAATTATAATTCAACACAACACAGGATTAATAAACCCCTTTCAATTTAATTTCTTCATTATTTACAAACAAAACTCATAATCTTCTCTTATAGTTACATACAACCTAGTGAATTCATTATCACTAGTCCCTTATTTAGTTACTATTTCATTATTCATTCTTTTCAAATAATTTCTATATGCATTCCCTTTCCATACCAAAGTACACATCAAATTCTAATTTCATAAATTCATCACAAGTCATACATATTGTCCCAAACTCAACGCATTTCTCAACACATTCCACTTTTTGCCGACTTGATATGGCGGGATAGTGGGTACCCAACTCATAACACCTTCCACATTTTGCCGACTTGATACGGCAGGATAACGGGCACCCAATTCATAACACTTTTCACATTTTGCCGACTATTATACAACGAAAAGTGAACTCCCAAAAACATTTTCTCAAAAATCAAAATTTTCCAAATATCATGTTTTTCAAAAACTGATGTTTTTTTTCACATTGGTGCAGCCAGAAAACTTTGTGTCAGGAGACCCAAAGAATATGGTTTGCAAATTGACTAAATCCATCTATGGACTCAAACAAGCTTCTCGTCAGTGGTACTTCAAATTTCATCAAGTTCTCACTTCGTATGGTTTTGAAACTAACGTTGTTGATGAATGTGTGTATCACAAGTTCAGTGGGAGTAAACACATATTTTTGGTTTTATATGTTGACGACATATTGCTTGCCACAAACGATATAAACTTATTGCATGACACAAAGAGATTTCTATCTAAGAATTTTGAAATGAAAGATCTTGGTGATGCTTCCTTTGTATTAGGAATCGAAATACACCGAGATCGTTCTCGGGGTATTCTGGGATTATCACAAAGGAGCTATATCGAAAAATTACTCATTAGATTTGGCATGCAAAATTGTAAATCAGGTGAAACCCCGATTGCTAAGGGAGACAAGTTTAGTCTCAGCCAATGCCCGAAGAACAGTCTTGAAATTCAAGAAATGCAGAAGATTCCTTATGCCTCGGCTGTAGGGAGTCTAATGTATGCTCAAGTATGTACGCGTCCGGATATTGCGCTCATAGTTGGCATGTTAGGCAGATATTTAAGTAATCCTGGCATGGATCATTGGAAAGCAGTCAAGCGTGTTATGCGATATTTACAGAGAACAAAGGAATATATGCTCACATATAGGAGATCGGATAAGTTAGAGGTCATTGGATATTCCGACTCCGATTTTGCTGGATGCCAAGACAGTAGGAAATCCACATCAGGCTATATTTATCTGTTAGCTGGCGGAGCAATTTCTTGGAGGTCTGCAAAGTAGACGCTCACAGCTTCATCCACCATGGCTGCAGAGTTTGTAGCATGTTATGAGGCATCAAACCAAGGGATATGGCTGCGGAATTTTGTCACTGGGTTGCGTATTTTGGAAGGCACTGAAAGACCACTTAAGTTATATTGTGACAATAAGTCTGCAGTTTTATATTCCAAGAACAACAGCAGCTCGACAAAATCAAAGCATATTGATATCAAGTTCCTAGTTGTAAAAGAAAGAGTGCAGAGTGGACAGATTTCCATAGAGCACATTGGGACAAACTCCCAAATCTAATGAGTACTTTTTCGATATAGCTCCTTTGTGATAATCCCAGAATACCCCGAGAACGATCTCGGTGTATTTCGATTCCTAATACAAAGGAAGCATCACCAAGATCTTTCATTTCAAAATTCTTAGATAGAAATCTCTTGGTGTCATGCAATAAGTTTATATCGTTTGTGGCAAGCAATATGTCGTCAACATATAAAACCAAAAATATGTGTTTACTCCCACTGAACTTGTGATACACACATTCATCAACAACGTTAGTTTCAAAACCATACGAAGTGAGAACTTGATGAAATTTGAAGTACCACTAACGAGAAGCTTGTTTGAGTCCATAGATGGATTTAGTCAATTTGCAAACCATATTCTTTGGGTCTCCTGACACAAAGTTTTCTGGCTGCACCATATAAATTGTTTCTTTAATGTCACCATTAAGAAAAGCTGTTTTGACATCCATCTGATGCAACTCAAGATCAAAATATGCAACAAGCGCCATAATTGTCCTAAAAGAATCTTTCGAAGAAACTGGAGAGAAAGTTTCTTTAAAGTCAATTCCTTCTTTTTGAGTAAAGCCTTTGGCTACAAGACGTGCCTTATAAACCTCATGAACGAAAATTGGACTCTAAAACCATTAGCAGCTACTTTATTGGCTTAGAAATAGAATTAAAACCAATAATGGTTAAAGTTGGTTTTCAGTTTTGAAACAATAAATAGACATTTATTGTTTCCTTTTGAACTTCCATAACGTTTCAGTTTTGAAAACCAATTACAACCTTTTAAAAGGTTATGGTCCCTATTTCTTCCCAGGTGGTAAAAAACACTGCCATGTTTTCTAAATCCTCTCAAGGAGAAACATAAGGCACCAAAGGGGAAATGATTAGAAGGCAATAACATAATCAATAACAAAGAGCTTATTGATAATCACGCTTCCGTTTAACCGTTTGTCAATGGATTCAGGTATGTCATTTTGGCTTGATTTCTTGATAATACACATGGCAAACGATCCGAAGGGTAAGGTTTATGTTCTGAAATTTATGTTTACAATTGTTATCATCAGAACATAAACCTTACACTTTGGATCATTTACCATGTGTATTATCAAGAAATCAAGCCAAAATGACATACCTGAATCCATTGACGAACGGTTAAACGGAAGCGTGATTATCAATAAGCTCTTTGTTATTGATTATGTTATTGCCTTCTAATCCTTTCCCCTTTGGTGCCTTATGTTTCTCCTTGAGAGGATTTAGAAAACATGGCAGTGTTTTTTACCACCTGGGAAGGAATAGGGACCATAACCTTTTAAAGGTTGTAATTGGTTTTCAAAACTGAAACGTTACCAATATGTATTAATTTCTATTTATTGGTTTTCAACTGAAACGTTATGGAAGTTCAAAAGGAAACAATAAATGTCTATTTATTGTTTCAAAACTGAAAACCAACTTTAACCATTATTGGTTTTAATTCTATTTCTGCCCCTCATAGAAATAGGAATTAAACAACTAGTATCTACACATTAGGTCCATAACACATATACCCTTAAGCCTATTAACTAAATTGAATCACTTAAATTGTAGGCTTCTTATAAATGATAACACCACATTTAATTATGTGGTCCCATTGAGACATTATCTAA
>JAXFYN010001214.1:0-41684 GCA_036172215.1 Camellia granthamiana
TAAATTAACAAAATTAAATCTCAAAAAACAACTATTACATTTCTTAAAACTTGATTTGGGTACTCCAAAATTCGAATTGAATAATTTCTCCTAATTCCCTATTCTCACATCTCTGTGCAGAGGGAAAAATAGCAAAGAAAGTATCCACCAAAAGAAGCAGAAAGGCGATCACTGTTTCTACTTCATCGAACACCTCTCTGGCTTCAGAAGAAGTCATTGCTAGCAATGTTGATCTCCTTACAGAGATCCTTTTACGTGTTCCTCCCAGATCCCTAGAACCCCTAGTCCTTCAAGGCCTAAAATTCATTCAATAGATTAAAAAAACAAATAAAAAAAAAATAAACAACAACGTCCAATTAGTACACGTTAATGTGTGTTTGGGAGTGGAAAGATTGAATACACACCTAACATTTGGTGTAATGCACAAAGTGGTTGCCCCAAGACTTGAACCCATAACCTCAAAGTTATTAGGTCAAGTATTAACCATTGAATGTGGTAGTCATTTGATTCTTATTCATATATGTCCACGCGTTGCTATGCGGTTCAAAATCATCGAGATGAAGGGACACATTTCATTGGGTTGTGAAGTGCTGCGTTAATCTTAGACTGACCCTTTCTTTATTGCCTGGTATAGATTTCAGAAGAGAAAGCTATATATTTCATGTGATATATGTTGTGAAGGAGGGAGCGAACGGGAATGATTTTGCACTGGTGTTAGCCACTGCTGTTGTCCTTATTCTTAGAGGCGGACTTAAGAAGGGACCAGGGGGTCATGTGCCCCTCCTGATTTTCAGAAATATTATTACTATTTTTTTAAAAAAAAAATATTTAACACAAAACAAATGTGGCCCTATCTTAAAAAAAAAAAATGCAAAAAGAAGAGTGTTTACCAAACATGTGCGGTGGGCCATACTCTCCACTCAATCTCTAACTCTAAGATGTATATACATACATCCTGCCCCCCATTTCTTTATTCATATCACAACACTTTGCTTTCTACTACTGTTGTAGTTTTCCTTTCGACTCTTCGACTCACGGCGAATCAGGACCACACCACACAGGGGACCACACTACAACTCTCAACCTTTTCTCTCCATTGTTTACAAGTAATCTCTTTCTCTAATCTTTTACTCTTAAATGAAAAATAGATGTATTGATTTATGGTTATTTGTGGTTAAAATGACATGTTTTGATTCGTTAAATTTAGTAAAAGATTTATTTGTGATTATTTATGTTAAAATTAGAGATTTTGATATCCTAAAATTAAGAATCTTGATTTGTGGTGGTTTGTATTAAAATTAGGATTTTTGATTTGTTGTGATTTGTTAGGGATTTAAAATTAACAATAAAATTAGGAATCTTGATTTGTGGTGAGTTATATGAAATTTGGGGTTTTGATTTGTTGTGATTTGTACTAAAATTAGGGATTTGATTTGTTGTGATTTGTACTAAAATTACAAACTTAATTTATACTAAAATTAGGGATTTGATTAGCGGTGATCTATATTAAAATTAGGGATTTGATTAGCGGTGATCTATATTAAAATTAGGGATTTTGATTTGTTGTGATTTGTACTAAAATTAGGGATTTTGATTTATTGTTATTTGTGTTAAATTTAGGGATTTTGATTTGTGTTAAAATTGGAGATTAGGGATTTTGATTAGGGGTTTTTATTTTTATTTTAGTGATATTTATCTTATGAATGAAAACTTGTCGGGGTGTGAAAGTTTAGTGATATTTTTGTAATGAATGAAAACTCGTCGAAGTCAATTGTGAAAGTTTAGTGATATTTTTGTAATGAATATTTAAGTTTTTATGATTAATATTAGCTCAAAATATTATGATCATTTATTGTTATTGATTAGGGAAGAAAAATTTCGAGATTGTAATTAATAGGTGTTCCCCTTACATAAAATTTATGGCTTCGCCACTGCTTATTCTAATACTATTCAATTCGTTGAAAGTTTATTCCCTGTTTGAGTACGTCTTATCATTTCGTTGAAAGTTTATCCCCTGTTTGAGAATGTCTTAGATGTTGGAACAATTATGCCTTCTTTAGAACTTTGTCACAATCATTTCTGTTGAATCAATTTCTAGGTGTTTAAATTAAACTTAGCATGTTGTTGCAGTAAAAGGAATACGGTTTTCCCCCAGTTTAAGTAATTGTTAGATTGTTAGTCTCTCATGCTAGTATCATCATATTGATGGTCACATTGTCTTTTCAGCTGGTCTTAGATGCATTGTTCTTCAATGGCTGATAAATAACGGATGCTTACGTCTTGTGTTTGTGTGTGTGTGTGTGTGTGTGTGTGTGTGTGTGTGTGTGAGAGAGAGAGAGAGAGAGAGAGAGAGAGAGAGTAAATTATTCATTCTCTCTGCCTACTGTTTTGTCCACTTTTGTTGCTTAGTAAACCTCACATGCTTAATATTTTGATCTTCTTGTGATGTGTTGGATGGAATGGTTGTAAATGCTCTTCAATTGAATGGAAATGATATAAACAAATAAGAAACTGAAAAACTTTGTTGACATAATTTGATTTAAAATCAAGACATTGTCATTTTGTTCGAGTTTGTAAGGTTAAAGTTGGTACCATCGCTAAGCTATTTATGCTTGGAATCCGGTAAAGATAGGCATTGCCTTCTCATGTGGAGGTCTATGGTTTTATCTTCTACTATTGTGTCATTTTATTTGTCATTTTGTTCTTTATCTGAACAATGGCAAATTGCTACACTGGTAGCTGTGGGAATTGACAATCTACCGTGGTTTGAGAAAATTGAATATGAATCATAGTTTGAAAAAATTGCAAATTATTTATACAAAATGTTTAAGAAATTTGGTTTGTTGTTCATTAAATAGTGAGGTAAAAGTAGTAAATGCCTTCAATATTTGAAGTGACCGCATCACTTTTTTTTTTTTTCTTTTTTTTTTTATCAGAAGAAAGTCCATTAAAGGAAGGCAAATCGACATTTACAAAGACCATCCAATAACAAAGCTTACATCAAACAAAGCAAAGATACTACAACAAGCATATTAGAGAAAAAAATATGAAAATATTCAGACGCACATTTTATGCTCGTGTCACTTAGCACAACAGAATGGGAAACCAATATTATGACTTAGGTTCTTTACCAAGATTTTAATTGGTGTCTGTTATTAGAGTGAAATTCATCATTTGTGGTGGATACAGCATGACAATTTTAAGGAAAAAAATAATAGAGGAGACGACACATGGGTAACACAGTTCTTATACGCTTTGTATATTTATTGAATTTATAATTTCTTTCATGTGTCTAAACTATGGACATGTGCAATGTTACCAGAAGCACTAATACTCTAGCTAATTACGTTTTGTATACTTATTGAATTTATAATTTCTTTCATGTGTCTAAACTATGGACATGTGCAATGTTACCAGAAACACTAATACTCTAGCTAATTACGTTTTGGACCGCATGTTCTAAAATATGGTACACTCTACTTCCAAAATAGTAAATTTAGTGATCCAAATCAATCTCAAAGTGTTTTGATATGTCAAAACATAGAAAATGGCTCATGATGCTCATAGAATTGTTTTGCTATATGGTTAATTTAGAAAATGTCTCCCTAGTGTCCAAAATGTATCTACGTCTAAAAAAAACAAAAAATGAAGCGTATGGAAGAGAGCTAGTGTCAAACACGAACATGCCACATTCTTAAAAATATCCATGCTTCTTAGGTGGTTGTGCAAACTAAAAAATCCTCAAATGTGTTCCAGTGCAGAAACAATGATTGTTAGAATAAATGATCTTAGTGGCACTGCAAGCTCTATTGGTTGTGACGTAAAAAAAAAAAAAAATCATGCCATTAGAAGCTCTCATACATGAGATTTGAATACATAGAAGCATTGCTTGTGCTTTATAGGAATGGAAGCCCAGTTTTCCTCTTTTTTTTTTTTTTTTTTTAATAGTCAAACAGATCATCCAATATGTTGTTAGTTGATACAATATCATAATATATATATATATATATATAAGATAAGAATACAGTTTCTCTTTGGAGCTTCTTGAGACTGACCATTGAAATCTGAAATCTGGACAAATTAAAAATATTCACTGGAATTGTCTTTTGTTGTCCTCAGCAAAATACTGGACAAATTAAAAATATTCACTGGAATTGTCTTATGTTGTCCATAGCAAAATACTTGAGCTTAATACCCAACTATCAGAGATCTGCAATGAGTTACAGATCCTAGTTTGCTTTAGCAATAGTACAACTTACTAGCATTGTCAAACTTGAGTTCATAAAACAAGTCATATCTTCTTCATTAGTTTCAGAAAAATCCCCTCTGGTTATAATGCATTTTTCTTCTTTGCTTTTTTGGGTTGCGGGCGGGGTACTTTAGTATTTTGCTTCCCTTGTATTATTTGGTTTCAGAAAATAATTGGACAGAGAACCTCTTCTGGATGAACATTCATGATTCTTTATCAAATAAAAGGATATCATAGCACATAATTAACGAACCATCTCAACCAATGACAAATAATAGGATCATAAAATTCAGACAAGGCGATCAGTCATTTTCCAATAAAAAAAATACTATTACCTCGTTCCAATTAGTACAAGGGTAATTCCAGTGGTGTAGTATTTAGGCATAATAGTGCTAAAACAACAGAGAATATCTTAAAACCTATGAAGCACAGATATTTCAAAAAAGGTGATATATTCATATCGGATACCGATACGCCTTGAATACTCGCGGATATATATCAAATACTTATTAAAAATATCGGATACTTCTTAATTAAATTCTTATTTATTTTGGAGTATCGGATACTTAATACTGAAGCATCGAATACTCCAAGTCGCGTATTACTTTTTTTACAAAATTAGAATTGTAGCATTTATTGAATAGCATTATAATCTAATATAATTGCAAGGATAAATACAAAAATATTTTTCTAATACTTTGTTTAATTTTTTTTTTATAAGAACATATTGAGTTAAATTAATAGAATTTGTCAAAGTGATATATCATTATTCTTTCATGCATGTCCTTTATAACTACATAGAAAGTAAGGATTAACAAGAGAATATAACAATAGAAAAATTAAATATCAATAAATAAATAAATAAATAAGCAAGTAAATGTGAATATAACATTTTTTTCGTAGAAAAAGACCACCTAAAAAGAAATTAAAAAAACAAATTGCTGTAATGAATTATGGCTATTGCACAAAGACAGTGGAAATAGAAAACAACTAAAGAAGGTTGGAATGGTCTCCAAAAAGCCATTACAAAGGTCAATAAAAAATAAAAAAACTCCTACAAAAAGTCAACTATTCATTCTTATTCACTCTATTTTTTGCATATTTTTCTGTAAAAAGTCAAACAATCCTTTCTACACATATTTTGATTTTTTTCACCTCATATTTTAACTAAAAGGTCACTAAAAATGTAACTTCCTAAATGAGGCCTTAATCAATAACCTTCTTAGGCTCTTTAAATGACAACATAGGACATTTCCAGTGAATAAATGATGAGAAATTTTTTGAATGGGTCCAGATTTCAATGGTCATTCTCAATAAGCTCCAAAAATAAACTTATATCTCATTTCTTTTAATGAATTGTATCAACCAATCACATATTGAATGATCTGTTATTGCTGAGAAAATGGAAGAAAGAAGAATTGGTATTCCATGACTATAAATTAAGCACAAGAAGTCATATGGATTCTGATGCTTTTGTATAAACATAAACAAATATCATGTATGCTTAAGTTTCTTTCTATGATGTCAGCATGCACTTTTTAACGTCAAAGCTTGGGAGTGAAATTACTAGGATGATAAATTTACTTTCTATCTATCATTGTTTCAGCAGCCAAATAGACCACATCTAAAGATTTTCCTAGCTTGCAACACCACAAATATACAGTTTAGCTCTACCAACAAATACCAAAAAATGTATTGGTGAAGAACCTTTATACAAGAAATTTCATGTAATTATTAGAATAAAAACATTAGAGAGATCACACAAGCTTTTCTTAAACTCAAGTTAGAAAATATAAGTTCCCAACACAAGTTCTTTTAACATTGCTCCATTATGTTATCTGGGAATGAGAAGCAGATTAACAGCGGTTGTGTTTTTATTTTATCCTATTATATAGATTTTTTGTATTACGACATTTAAACAACTCTGAACAAAAATATTGGCTTCCAACACCTCTTATGTAGTTGATGAGATTCGCTTTATTTCAGAACTAGTGAAGCAACAAGAACTTGCATAAACTTCTTTAATTTATTAATATAAGCACAACTCATAACTTTTTTCACCACAAATGGTTCATAACGTTTACATCATATCATTCATAACATAATCACTAAGGTTTGTAACTTTCACTTTAAGGTGCACATCACAGATTCTCCATTCACAACTTTTTGGAAACTTTCACCACAAAAAATCGGAACTTTCTTACCGACTTTTTAGGCGCACACCATAGATTTCTCCTCATTAATAACATTAACAAATTACAAAAAGAAGAAAGCTATGACTCTCTCTCCATCTCTCTCTCTCTTCCTGTTATTAAACCATTTTAAAGGAATTACTAATAGTAATAATGGTTATTGCAATCTGCAGATGATCACTGTGAACATGTGACAATTTTAGAATTCAACAAGAATAGAATAACATATTTTCCAATTTCTTTTTTTATATCTTTTCCATTCAATCATTGCGCATTTAGAACCATTCCATTCAACCACATCACAAGGAGATCAAAGCCGTGAAGAATGTGAGATTACTGTATCCTCTCTGACGATCAGACAAACGAGAGTTTTTTCACTGATGCTACATTCTTCTAAAACTTACCTCCAAATCTAAGTAGGTTTTAACTTATTTTCCAATCCCATGTCGTTTTGTGAAGTCGTGTTTTCAATTAGTTTATTGTTTATTGTTTAAAAAAAAAAAAAAACTCCTGAATGATATTTGCAGTAGTCAAAAGGGGTTCACATACAAAGAAACAAAAGTGCAATTCACTGGAATGCTCTGGTACAGCAGGCAGAGAAAGACGTGTAAACATCCATTACTTGTCAGCCCTTGACCAACAATGTAACTAAGACCAGTTTAAAAGACAATGCGAGTATCATCAAAATAATGATAGTAGCATCAAAGACCAATAATCTAACAAATACTCACCAGAGGGAAAATGAGATTGTGTTCTACTAAAGGGGCATACCATCTACATGAAGAACACAGATCATACATTATGGAACTCTGAACAAAAGTACTATCTTCGAGAGCCATGATGATGATTACATAAAAATAAAAATAAAAAAACATACTAAGTTTTAAAACAAGCATCTATATGAAATGAGTGTGACAAAGTTGTAGGAAAAAAAAAACCATACCTGCTCCAACATGTTAGATATCTCAAACAGGGGATAGACTTTCAACGAGTTGATAAGCAAGAGAATAAGGATAAGAATGAACAATTGATCCACGAAAGCTAAGTAGAGGCAAATTATCTACGAGCACCTTCGATGTCTTGCACTTGAGATCATAATAAACTACTTTGCCAGCAGTAGCTAACACCAATGCGAAATCATTTTCGTTGACTCCCTTCACAACACATAGCACAAGAAATTTGTATATTTTTCTTCTGTCATCTATGTCCATCTCAGGGAATACAGAAATTAAGGGTCTAAGATTGACGCGGCACTTCAGAATCCAATGGAAGGAGACCCTGTCCATCTCAAGGATTCTGAATCCCATAGCATTTCGCAAACGCATCTGAATAAGAAACAAATGACTACCACATACCCCAAAATACCTAGTCTTGTCCACAGAAAGAATTTTAGGACTTGGAGGATTATGGGTTTTGATGAGCTTCTCTTCATCAACGTCAAATCTAAAGTGAACATCCTCGTGACTCAACCAATGGATTGCCCCATTCCAAAACACACCTTCAAGGCAATCACGTAGTGGTCCACATTCACTGACAGTAATCTGTTTCCAAGACGCAGTCTCGGAAGAGTAGATATCAATTTGATAACAGGGTCGAAAGAAAACAACTTTGTAGTGAGGTGATTTTGAAGGATCAAAAGCCAAGCAAACATCCAATGATTCATATGAAAGACTTAGACAATCAAGTTGAGGAAGTAGAGTGAATTTCTGGGTGGTTGGATTACAAACAATGTAATTTTTTCTATAACGATTACAAACAATTTGATAGGTCTGGCACAAAATTAAACCGTTGCAAGAGCTTCTAATCCAAAATGGATGATCTCCTCCAACAGCGTCGAGGAAGGAGAGAGTGGGAAGATTGCGATTTGGGTGGGCGTGAAGCGAGACAGAGTGAAGCTCTGTAGGATAACAGTCGTAGTAGAAGAACAAGCCAGAGATCATGGAGGAATTGCGAATTCGGCGAGAGTGGTTGACGGCAAAGTGAGAATCGGAGATGAGATGGAGCCAATTCTTGGAGACGGACTTGAATCTGATTAGGGATTTGGCGGGTAGGCGTAAGAGAATCTCTGTAAGGAGATCTTCATTGCTCGCAATTACTTCTTCTGCCGCCGGTGAGCTTTCCGATGAAGTAGAACCGATCATCGCCTTTCTTCCTCTTTTGCCGTATGCTTTCTTCGTCATTTTCGCATAGCCACGGATTGTGATTACAGTGAATTAGGGTTCGTATATGGGAGTAAAGTGGAAACAGCTTGAAAGGTGTTGTTCGAAAAAATACTTGGAGAAGCAAGATAATTTTGTATTTTAATAAGTCTTACAAATATTATTTTGGACATTTTTTTTTTAAACACATTTTGGATTTATTAAAATATAATAATATCTTATGAATTAATTAGTATAATTTTATACTTTATGTGTTATAATTAAATATATATATATCATAACTAAACACAACATGAGACGTAATTAAAAATTCATAAATTATTTCATATAACATATTATTTTATTAACTATTTAATTTATTTTATCTTTTTATAAATTTTAGCAAAAAAAAATCCAAAATCCATTTGCCAAACAGGGCCACTTGCTCAAAAGGGAAATGATTTGTCCCCCTAAAAATGTCCCCCCTAATCGTTTTGGACATTTTTTTTTTTTTTTTTTGAATTTTCGGGGGATTAGGGGGCCCCAAATTCGGGGGGATCTAGCACGGTCCTGCTCAAAAACATATACCATAGTCAAAATTATTTTGAGGATAATGTTTGAGAGCTCGAAAAATGCCCCCCCTAATGCCCAAAACGACGTCGTTTTGGGCATTATTTTTATTATTATTATTATTATTATTATTATTTCTTCTTCTTCTTCACGCAGCTCTGAGACAGAGGGAGAGGGAGAGGAAGAGAAAGAGAAAGAGGGAGAGGGAGAGAAGAGCTCGTCGCAGGGAAGTGCCTCTCGCCCGCCGTCGCAGCTCCTCGCCCGCCGTCGCAGCTCCTCATCGTCGGAGCCACTACCTCTGCCTCTGCCTCCTTCTCCGCCCCCTGCCTCCACCTCTACACCCCGATTTATTTGGCCCCCTCTAGTCCTTCGGCTTCCTCCTCCTCCTCCTTCCTCTCTTCTTCTTCTTCCCCCTCCTCCTCTTCCTCATTCCTTCTCCTTCTTTTGTTTTCTGCAAATTCGGGGGATTCGAGGCGTAGCTCTTTTGAGCTACCAACCATGACCCTTATTTTGAGAGCTAGGCTTCTCTTCTTAATGCTTTAAAAAGACAAGATTGTCTTGTTCAACTTATGGACCTATCAAGTGTTTTATTTCAATAAAAATACAATAAATTATATATACTTATTCTTTAAAAAACTAAATAATAAATATGACTTTAAAAGGATATTCAGGTCAAAAATTCCAAATTAGATTTTCGTTGGTTAGAGGTTGAAGTGCTGATTTTCTTTTTCCAAGGACAACCTTATACAAAAAAAGGAGTAATAGAAATAGTCATTTTTATTAATGATTTTCTTCTCTTCTTAATGATTTTTTTTAATATATAGATAAACGAGTAATAGAAATAGTCGGGAAAAAAAATAAATCCATTTATGTAAACTTTAAAAAAAATCAAATAATAAATGTATTAATTTAAATGATAAATTTTATGTTGTTTATGTAATATGAATTAAGTTTTATATTAAATTATTAGGATTTTATCTAAAATTAATTTTAGAGAGATTATTTATTTTAAGTATTTTATCAATGAAAATTAAGTTCTTTTTACCATTAAAATAATGCCTTAACAATTTAAGAATTTTATTTAATATTGCATGAAATTTAAGAATTTTATTAAATAATGCTAAAATATGTATGTGTCTTTGATGATATATGCAAAACCTCAGGAAAGGTGAGTGCAATTTTTCATTTGAAATGATAAGGTAATTAATGAGCAATTTCATCATTTTTAGTATTATAACTTGTGATCAACAAATTCTGTTAAATAACCTAATGGAAGGTAATAGTGGGGCATTGTTGATAATAGTTTCAAAAATAATGGAGATTAATATAATTATTGAAACCACATGAAAGGTCCTTGTAATTGTCAAAAATTTATCTAAAGAAAAATGTTTGAGACCTCAAAAAGATCTTACAATTATGCCTATAATGATGTGGCATGATATGTGTCAACTCTTGATTTGTTACATACACAATGATACAGGGTAGTGAAGTGGGGCCGCTTCTTTAAGAATTGACGAGGCCGAATTCTTTAAAAATACTCTCTGAACCAGGCTACTGTTCCAGGGTCAAACCAGACATACTAGTGAGAACGAAAACAATGGTTGAAGTAACTTTTGTGTGAAGTCTATTGTCTCGGTTTACACAAACGGCAAAATAGTTCAAGACATTACGTTCACTAGTCAGCCAGTAAATTCGATAGGCTTTCACTACGAAAGGTTCAAGGCCAACTACTACCTTTTCTGATGCAGGGTTATTCTGTGTGCCCTCTCTTTCAGAGTCTTTGTTGTTAAGCGTTGTCCGTTTTTCTTTATTCTGCCAATTTTAATCATATGGGGAATTGTTGGAAAATAATGGATTTTCGGCAACTGCTGGTTGATGTGAGTCTGAGTAGTTTTGTATTCTCTTAAGTGAGAAGATTGCAATACAAAAATAATGAGCCGAAACCATTAAGTTGTGAATGAGAATTATCTCATAAAGTGAGCATCAATAAAGTTGGGTTTAGATTTGGACTTAATCTTGGTTTGGACTAGGCCTAGACTTTACTTGTGCATATGTTGGGTTTGGTTTTAGACTTGGACTTAGCCCTAGTCTTGAGCTTTGGGCTAAGCTATCATGGTCTTAGTTTGTGCATGTGACCCAACACCCGTATCCATTTTGCAACTCATTTAGTTTAATTCTCAAAACTTATAGATTATATATACATTATGATTTATATAATGGTTTCGAAGTTTTGAACCTTTGTAACTTTAGCCCTAATGACTAGAGTTGATGACCCCATTGATGTTAGATTTTATGGCTAAGGCTCTCCCATATTAGTATAAATAGTGGCCTTTCTCCTCCAACTTAGTAGGTTGTTTTTTAGAGAGGTTTTGTGATAGAAAATGAGATGGTGTTTTGAGATAAAAAGTTGGAGATGATTTTTTTTTACACCAAAGAAAATTTTGCCTATCTTCTTTTGTTAACCTCTTCTTTGGTTCTTGTTAGAGAGAGTGTATCCATTGTCAAGTTTGCCGAAACTATTCAGAAAGTGCTTCTGTATTAGCTGGTTTCGACCATCGTATCCTGGGAGACAGACGCCAGCGTACCTCCAGCATCCATCGGGAAATAGTGAATCTGTTTTAAGGAAACTGTGGTATCACACAGGCTTTGGTTTGCTTCTTTTCTTATTATTTGTTCTTTAAGTTTTCAAAATTTAGTTTATCTCGACGAGTTCTAATCTTTAGTTATCCATATTAATAATTTGCTCTTTTAGTAATGTAATCTAATTTATTTCTTTATTTAGTTGTATCGCTTATTTTGTATTTCATCCTTTAATAAAAAAAAATTATTTTGTCATTTCTATTCAATTTATTATATATATATATATTTTTTGTATTTTTATGAAAAAATACCAATAATTTTTGCACTGGTGTTAGCCACTGTTGTTGTCTTTATTCTAGTACTTTTCAATTCGTTGAAAGTTTATTCCCTGTTTGAGTATGTCTTATCATTTCGTTGAACGTTATCCCCTGTTTGAGAATGTCTTAGATGTTGGGACAATTATGCCTTTTTCAGAACTTTGTCACAATCATTTCTGTTGAATCAATTTCTAACGTTGTATTTGGTTGAGAGATTTAGGAAGGGATTTGGAAAGGAAAAGGAAAAATGTAGGTGAAATGTGAATAAAATATACTTATATTTCACCTAATTTCACATACATTTTCCCTTTCTCTTTTCAAATCCATTCTCAAATTCTCGAACTAAATACAGCGTAAGTGTTTAAATTAAACTTAGCATGTTGTTGCAGTAAACAGAATCTCGTTTTCCCCCAGTTTAAGTAATTGTTAGATTGTTAGTCTCTCATGGTAGTATCATCATATTGATGGTCACATTGTCTTTTAAGCTGGTCTTAGATGCATTGTTCTTTAATGGCTGATAAATAACGGATGTTTACATCTTGTGTTTGTGCGTGAGAGTGTGAGAGAGAGAGTGAGTACATTATTCACTCTTCGTGCCTGCTGTTTTGTCCACTTTTGCTGGGTAGTAAACCTCACATACATAATATTTTGATCTTCTTGTGATGTGGTTGGATGGAATGGTTCTAAATGCTATTCAATTGAATGGAAATGACATAAACAAAAAAGAAATTGAAAAACTTCGTTGACGTAATTTGATTTAAAATCAAGACATCATCATTTTATTTGAGTTTGTAAGGTTAAAGTTGGTACCATTGCTAAGCTATTTATGCTTGGAATCTCGTAAGGATAGACATTGCCTTCATGTGGAGGTCTATAGTTTTATCTTCTGCTATTGTGTCATTTTATTTTTCAATTTGTTCTTTATCTGAACAATGGTAAATTGTTACACCGATAGCTGTGAGAATTGACAATCTACCATGGTTTAAGAAAATTGAATATGAATCATAGTTTGAAAATTTTGCAAATTAATTATACAAAATGTTTAAGAAATTTGGTTTGTCGTTCATTAAATAGTGAGTCAAAAGTAGTAAATGCCTTGAATATTTCAAGTCACAACATCACTTCTTTTTTTTTTTTAATCAGAAGAAAATCCATTAAAGAAAGCCAAATTGGCATTTACAGAGACCATCCAACAACAAAGCTTACACCAAATAAATTAAAGATATTACAATAAGCATACTAGAGAAAAAATATGAAAATATTCAGACATACATTTTGCGCTCGTGCCACTTAGCACAGCAGAATGGGAAACCAATATTATGACTTAGGACCCCGTTTGTTTGGGCGCCATCACAGTCCATAGTGGACTGTGATGGATGAACAGTGCATGTAGCTCATGTTTGTTTTGTTTGTGGCCTCCGGATTAGTAGTCCGTTCGGACTAGGATGGACCTTGGGTGAGCGGATTGATAGTCCAAGTGAAGAGGTGGTATTACAAAAATAGTCCGTCGGCTTAGTGAGTTGTCGGACGTCCGGCAAGACGTCCAGTCGGTCAACTGATTTTTTTTTTAATTTTTTTTTTATACTTGTTGGGCATTTTTTTTTAAACATTAATGTTTAATGTTTTTGTTTTTTTTGTTAAGTAAAAATCATAATTTTATTTGTTTTATTATTTGATATTTATTTTATATAAAAATAATTTAACAATCCCATCACTATCAATCATCTCACTAACAAAAACAAACACAATTTTACTAATCCCTTCACTATGAAAACAAACACAATCTTATTAATCCCCTCATTATCAATCCCCTCCATTCTACTTCTGAAAACAAACGGGGCCTAGGTTCCTTACCAAGATTTTACGTGGTGTCTATTATTAGAGCGAAATTCATCATTTGTGGTGGATACAACATGACAATTTTAAGGAAAAAAAATAATAGAGACAACACGTGGATAACACAATTCTTATAGACTTTGTATATTTATTGAATTTATAATTTCTTTCATGTGTCTATACTATGGACACGTGCAGTGTTACCAGAGACACTAATACTTTAGCTAATTACATTTTGGACAGCATATTCTAAAATATGGTACACTCTAGTTCCAAAATAATAAATTTAGTGATCTAAAACAATCTCAAAAGTGTTTCCAGTACCTATCCTCAAATGTTTCCTTGGGAAGGAAAAAAATTAAAATATAAGATGAATTAAGTTTTGATACGTCAAAACATAAAAATTGACTCATAATGCTCATAGAATTATTTTGCTATATGATTAATTTAGAAAATGTCTCCCTAGTGTCCAAAACGTATCTAGGTCTAAAAAAAAATGAAACTTTGGATGGGAGCTAGTGTCCAACATGAACATGCCACATTCTTAAAAATATTCATGTTTCTTAGGTGGCTGTGCAAACTACAAAATCCTCAAATGTGTTCTAGTGCAAAAACAATGATTGTTAGAATAAATGATCTTAGTGGCATCAACTGCAAGCTCTATTAGTTGTGACATTAAAAAAAATCATGCTATTAGAAGCTCTCATCTCATAAATGAGATTTGAATACATAGAAGCATTGCCTGTACTTTATAGGAATGGAAGCCCAATTTTCTTCCTTTTTTTCTCCTTTCTCAATAGTAAAACAGATCATCCAATATGTTGTTGGCTGATACAATATCATAAAAAATAAAAATAATAAATAAATAAACATAAATAAATAAATAAATATAAGATAAGAATTCACTTTCTCTTTGGAGCTTCTTGAGACTGACCATTGAAATTTGGACAAATTAAAAATATTCACTGGAATTGTCTTATGTTGTCTTATATTGCATTTTTCTTTGTTTTCTTGGGTTGTGGGCGGGGTACTCTTGTATTTTGCTTCCCTTGTATTATTTGGTTTCTTGAGCAATGAACCTCTTCTGGATGAACATTCATTATTCTTTATCAAATTCCTTTCAGGTGCATTTTCAATATGAAATGTGATGTTCCCTTGTTCTCTTTGGGTCGTTTTAAGAATCTCATATGCTGTTTCACTTGGCTTACCAAAAATTTCTAATGTCGGAGGAATTTGAGTGAGTGGAGAAAAAAGGAAATGACAAAATGAACCGACAAAACGAACCGACAGAATCTATCAAATACACTTCAAGTTTTCTCTGCTTTTGATTCCTTCTTAACTTAATGAAGCAACATGAACAAATTTATCTTAGGCTCCCTTAGTTTCCTAACTGAATTACAGAAGATTTCGTGTGATCAATATTGTTCTTATAATCTTACAATTCCGTATCGTGTTTGTTTTTTCCTGGATTTATCATCAAAATGCATGAGAAATGATCCATAGTATTAGGTCTCAATTCCTTTAATATGATATAATTGCAAAGATAAATACAAAAATATTTTTCTAATACTTTGTTTAGTTTTTTTATAAGAACATATTAACTTAAAGCAATAGAATTTATCAAATTGATATATCATTATAGCTTCATGAATGTTCCTTACAACTACATAGAAAGTAAGGATTAACAAGAGAATATAACAATAGGTAAATTAAATATCAATAAACAAATAAACAAGTACACATGAATGTAACATTTTTTCATAGAAAACGATCACCTAAAAAAGGAAATTAAAAAACTAATTGCTATAATGAATTAAGACCATTGCACAAAGACAGTGGAAATATAAAACAACTAAAGAAGGTTGGAATGGCCTCCAAAAAGCCATTACAAAGGTCAATAAGTGTTAAAATAAAAATAAATAAATAAATAAATAAATAAATAAACTCATACAAAATAGTCAAATATTCATTTTTATTCACTCTATTTTTTTATTTTTTTATTTTTGTAAAAAGTCAAAAAATCCATCCTAAACATATTTTGATTTTTTTCAGCTCATATTTTAACTAAAAAGACACTAAAAATGTAACTTCCTAAATGAGGCCTTAATCAATAACCTTCTTAGGTTCTTTAAATGACAACATAGGACATTTCCAGTGAATAAATGATGAGAAATTTTTTGAATGGGTCCAGATTTTAATGGTCATTCTTAATAAGCTCCAAAAATAAACTAGTATCTCATTTCTTTTAATGAATTGTATCAACCAATGGCAATCACATATTGGATGAGCTGTTATTGCTGAGAAAATGGAAGAAAGAAGAATTGGCATTCCATGACTACAAATTAAGCACAATAAGTCATATGGATTCTGATGCTTTTGTAAAAGCATAAACAAATATCATGTATGCTTAAGTTTCTATAATGTCAGCATGCAATTTTTAACATCAGAGCTTGGAAGTGAAGCTACTAGGATGATAAATTTAATTTCTATCTATACAGTCCAGCTCTACCAACAAAAACCAAAAAATGTCTTGGCGAAGAACCTTCATACAGTTTAGTTGAAGAAATTTCATGTAATCATTAGAATAAAAACATTAGAGAGATCACACAAGCTTTTCTTAAACTCAAGTTAGAAAATAGAAATTCCCAACACAAGTTCTTTTAACATTGCTCCATTATATTATCTGGGAATGAGAAGCAGAAACTTATTGGTCTATAATCAATAACCCTCTTGGGCTCTTTAAATGATGACATGGGACAATTCCAGTGAATAACGATGAAATTTCTTTTTGAATGGGTACAGATTTCAATGGTCTAACTCACCAGAAAGTGTAAACTTATACCTTGTATTTCTTTTATTGAATACTGTTTGACTGATGAGAAAATTGAAGAAAGGAAGAATTGCTCTTCCATGACTATGATTAGGCACACGATGTTATATGGATTCTTGATGCTTCTGTGTATTCAAATCTCATGTATGCTTAAGTTTCTATGATGTCAACATGTAATTTTTAAGATCAAAGTGAATAGATCTTGACCATAATGCTACTAAGACAATAAAATTAACTTCTAACCACCATTATTTCTGCAACCAAATAGAACAAATTTGCAGATTTCATAGTAACATAGCAAAGATACCAAGTTTAACCTTACAAACTCAAACAACATGATAATCTCTTGTTGTAAATCAAATTATGTTAACAAAGTTTTTGTGTTTTTATTTTATTTTATTATATATATATATATTTTTTGTATTACGACATTTAAACAGCTCTGAAGAAAAATATTGGCTTCCAGGATACCTAACACCTTCTCTTTTGGGTAGTTGATGAGATTCGCTTTATATCAGAACTAGTGAAGCAACAAGGACTTGAATAAACTTCTTTAATTTATTAATACAACCACAACTCATAACTTTTTTTCACCACAAATGGTTCATAACATTTACATCATATCATTTATAACATAATCACTAAGGTTTGTAACTTTCACTTTAAGGTGCACACCATAGATTTTCCATTCATTACTTTTTCGCAACTTTCACCACAAAAAATCGGAACTTTCCCACCAACTTTTTAGGTGCACGCCATAGATTTCTCCCTATTAATAAGATTAACAAATTACAAAAAGAAGAAAGCTATGACTCTCTCTCTCTCTCTCTCTCTCTCTCTCTCTCTCTCTCTCTCTCTCTCTCTTCCTGTTATTAACCATTTTAAAGGAATTACTAATAGTTATAATGGTTATTGCAATCTGCAGATGATCACTGTGAACATGTGATAATTTAGAATTCGACAAGAATAGAATAACATATTTTCCATTTTTGTGTGTGTGTGTGTGTGTGTGTGTGTGTGTGTGTGGGTCTTTTCCATTCAATCGTTGCGCATTTAGAACCATTCCATCCAACCACATCACAAGGAGATCAAAGACGTGAAGAATGTGAGATTAATGCATCCTCACTGAGGATCAGACCAACAAATAATAGAGTTTATTCACCGAGGCTACGTTCTTCTAAAACTTATCTCCAATCTAAGTAGGTTTTAACTTATGTTCCAATCCCATGTTGTTTTGTGAAGTTGTGTTTTCAATTAGTTTATTGCCAAAAAAACTCATGAATGATACTTGCGGTAGTCAAAACGGGTTCACTGGAACGCTCTGGTACAGCAGGCAGAGAAAGAGGTGTAACAAAGACCAGCTTAAAAGACAATGTGAGCATCATCAAAATAATGATAGTACCATAAAAGACCAACAATCTAACAAATACTCACCAGAGGGAAAATGAGATTGTGTTTTAAAGGGGTATACCATCTACATGAAGAACACAGGTCACACATTATGGAACTCTGAACAAAACTATTATCTTAGAGAACCATGATGACGATTACATAAAAAAATAAAAAAAGCAACATACTAAGTTTTAAAACAAGCATCTATAAGAAATGAGTGTGACAAGTTGTACAAAAAAAACAAAAACATACCTGCTCCAACATGTTAGATATCTCAAACAGGGGATAGACTTTCAACGAATTTGTAAGTATGAGAACAAGGATAACGGCAAAAACTTGGTGCATGAAAGTTAAGTAGAGGCAAATGATCTAGAAGCACCCTCGATGACTTGAACTTGAGATCATAATAAATTGCTTTGCCAGCAGTAGCTAACACCAACGCAAAATCATTTTCGCTGACTCCCTTCACAACACATAGCACATGAAATTTGTATCTTTTTTTTCTGTCATCTATGTCTATCTCAGGGAATACAGAAATTAAGGGTCTAAGATTGATGCAGCACTTCACAAACCAATGGAAGGAGACCCTGTCCATCTCAAGGATTCTGAATCCCATGGCATTTCGCTAACGCGTCTGAATAAGAAGCAAATGACCACCACATTCCCCAAAATACCTAGTCTTGTCCACAGAAAGAATTTTAGGACTTGGAGGATTATGGGTTTTTATAAGCTTCTCTTCATCAACGTCAAATCTAAAGTGAACATCCTCATGACTCAACCAACGGATTGCCCCATTCCAAAACACACCTTCAAGACAATCACCTTGTAGCACTTGTGCCTTTTAAAGCTTTTGGTGAATGTATTTGGACCCTTCATTCTATTTTGGGAACCTTTGGTGTGTTTGTTGGAAGTCCCACATTGGTTACAAGATACATTTTAAGGTGGACAAACTTCTATATAAGTGCAAGTGCATAGGGTTAGCTTATCAACTTCTATGGTTCTTTCTTGGTTTAATGAGCCATTACGAACCGAGCTTGAGTTATAAATTTTAGTTGTGCCGAGCTGGATTTTGGCCATAATTCCATTGGGATTTTGGCCATAGTTCCTTCGCCAAAGTTGTGTTATTTCTCGAGGGCTTTGTGGTGTGTGGTGGAGATCGAGTTTCAACTCTTTTCATCTTCTCCATTTGAACTTCGAATTTGAGGTAGGGATAACCTACTCCTCTTTATGAGCTTTGTCTTTAAATTTTAGCATTTGATATGTTGGGGGTTGTTGAGTAATTTTGAGAAAGTTTGGGGCTTTTGTGAAATTTTACAAAAGTTGGGGTTTTATTTATAATAAACCTATATGCATGTTTAACATAGAGAAATGTAATTAATGTTGCAACATTGATGAAAATAGGAACCTTAAGGGTTGTAATGTTAATTATGGAGAATGCTCTAACTACATTGGTTAATTAATAGGTATAATTAATTGTTAGAAATGAGGAATTGAATTGGGAATGTTGAGATTGGGAGTGTATGGGATTAAAGGGTGTAGTTGAATTATTTATCGCTCACCTAATTGAAATGTTGATATATTATCCATTTTGTGCACTTATTTTCTGTTTAGAAATAACTGCTTTGGGCTATCGGTGGAGGATAGTCTTGATTGTTGTAGACAATGCATGATGATTAGGCAAACTAAAACTAATCACTAGAATGTGTCATTGAGTATGACGATTGAAAGAATACATTAACTTTATGTATTGATTGATGATGTGTATAATAATTGTTTATATGCATTGTGTTGTGTTGGAGGAGATAGGGGATGTACTCCACGGTTTAGGGAAAGATAGGGGATGGACCTCTAAACCGGGTGTTGTGTGGGAGGAGATAGGGGATGGACTCTGTAGATACAGCTCATATGCTTGTCTATTGATGTGATGATACAGGTCATATGCTTATCTTTGGAAGTGTGATATAGTTCTTGTGTGGGAGGAGATAGGGGATGGACTTCGTAGATACAGCTCATATGCTTGTCTGTTGATGTGTTGACATAGCTAGTATGCTTATCTATTGTGAAATGAGGAAATGTTTAATATGAGTTACTGGCTCATATCGGTCATTTGGTCAGGTTCTGAACCATGGTTATAAATTGAGAATTTAAAAGGAATGGAAAATGAAACTGTAATGTGTTATGAAAGAATGTAAAAGTGTTGACCATCTATCAACTGTTAATCTTTTAGTCATTGTTCATAGCTGGTTTAGTGTATTTCTACTGGGCTGTTAGCTCACCCTATACGGGAATATCATTTTCAGGTACAGGTAGTTTGCCACCTCCAAGGATATAGCTTGGGAGGCTAGAGGCGAATGGACCTTTTGATGTTTTGTTTCCCTTTTGATGTGTTACATGTGGTTTCAAGCCAAGGGCTTTATATGTATTCGAGTTAGTACTCTACTCTGTGTAACCAAGTGTTGACTTGGAAAACTGTAAGCCCGTAGGGCATTTCCTTTTGTTGTTAACATGTAACACTGTTGTAAGAACTACTCTGATGAATAGAAATGGTTGGTTTATTTTATATCAATGCATGTCTAAAGTGATGGGTTTTATGTAATATTTTGAGGGGCGTTACAACTTGGTATCAGAGCGTACTGGGTTCGAATACTTTGGGTACGTGGGAAGTGATTAGGATCACAATGGGCTTGTCTCGCTTGATAGAGACTTCTGTGTAGTGTCATATGCTATGTGTTTAATTGATAATATGCTTATGTGACTATGTGGGTATGGGATTTAATTTCTAGGATGTAGATTGGATCCTTGGGTTTCTGTGAGTCTTGTTAGAAAAGCACTTGATCAATGCTGTTTCTAACCGGAACTCTAGTAACGCCTCGGGACTATCATTATCTGGAAAGGAAATTCGTAAGTGCTTATGTGTTTATATGCTTACATGGAGTGAATTAAAGTTGTCCATGCATTAGGACGTGAGTGTTTAGTTTCGACACGTTTATGAATATGCTAATGTTCTTCGTTTCCTTTATTAGGATGTCAGGATGGGGACGAGGACGTGGTAGGCGTGGTAGGCCTGGGAGGCAGGAGGTGCCTATACCGGATGAGATTCCGGCAGTACAGGAGGGAGTTGGCCAGGCCAATGTGGCCGAGCCAGCGGGTCAGCAGGCTATGGGCACTTTAGCCCGAGAAATAGCAGGGGCATTCAGGCAGTCAGTAGGCATTCTCAGAGCTGAGAATCAGGCCCAGGTTCATGTTGCAGATACAGGTTCTTCTTTCTGAAGAGGGAGTTCTTCCGGTCTAACCCAGACGAATTTTTGGGTGATTCTAAAGAGCCACTTAAGGCAGATGAATGGCTCAAACAGACAACAAAGACGTTTGAGATGCTAGGCATCGAAGACGGGGCACTGAAGGTGACCTTAGCATCTTTCCAGCTGAAGGGGGATGCAGGTCAGTGGTGGAAGTTCACGAAGAACCGTATAGGAGGGACTTGGGAGGCTTTTGTTAACGCTTTCCAGGAGAAGTTCCTGTCTTCAACTGCTAAGGAGAGGTTGAGAGATCAGGTCTGTTGACTTAAGCAGAACAGTTCTTCAGTGGCTGAGTTTGAGGCCGCATTTACTAGCTTGTCCAGGTTTGCACCTGAGTTGGTAGCGTCTGAGGAACGCCGTTGTATAGAGTTCGAGAAGAAGTTGAGGCGCGGCCTCATGTTGAGAATTGTAGGGACTATGATTCGAGATTATGGGCGTTTGGTTGATGCTGCAGCCCATACTGAGATCATGATGCAGGAGGAGGAGGAAGGGCAAAAAGGCTCCAAGAGGAGTCAAGATGGCCAGAGTAATGGCAGGAGACAGAGGGGTTATAACCCTCAGCAGTCTCAGGGCGGAGTTGTTAGATCAACCTTTCCAGTGCCAAGTACAGGCTCGGGGAGAGGCAATCAGGGAGAGTTCACCTGTTACAAATATGGTCAGCAGGGCCACAAGGCTTCGGTTTGCCCGCAGAAGGGAGGAGGACAGAGAGCAGCGTCATCTTCGGCTCGATCTCAGAGCCAGAGTCAGGGTAGGGACCAGCCGTTCTCGTGTTATCAGTGTGGTCAGACAGGGCACATGAAGAGGTTTTGCCCGCAATTGAGTGGCACATCTGGTGCATCTGGTTTGAGGTAGACTCAGAGTCATCAGCCAGCTCAGCCAGTTCAGGCCTCGAGGGCCAATCAGGGGGCTTCATCGTCCCAGTCTGTGCAGCAGTCTTATGCTCCTAGAGGTGAGCAAGTGGATCAGGGGACTGCAGGGCGCGTGTATGCTGTTACCGCGCAGGATCTAGTACCGGCTCCGTCAGTTGTGAGAGGTACTTTTCTGTTTTGCAATTCGGTTGCTAATGTGTTGATTGATACGGGCGCATCTCATTCTTTTGTATCTGCTGCATTTGCATCTGTGTTGGAGTTGGAGTTAGCACTATTGGCATCTCCTATTTGTGTTGTGTCACTTATCGGGGGTGAGTTGATTTTGAAACACGGATGTAGAGGTTGTGATATAGAGGTCGCCGATCATAGACTTCGTTTCCTTTTGTGGTTATGCCCATGAAGGGCTTTGATGTTATTTTAGGTATGGACTGGTTATCGTCATACCGGGCAGTTATTGATTGCTACCGCCAGAGGGTCACTTGTTGTACCGTGAGCGGGGAGTGTTTCCATTTCTTGGGGGACCGGGTTGGTAGTGTTTTGCCACCGGGGTATGATCCGCGAGGGCGGAGTGAGCTTAGTGGTCTACTTGCTAGCTTTGAGAGTGGCGAGTGTGATGAGACCCAGATTGTATTGCCGAGGGTAGTTTGTGAGTACTCGGACATCTTCCCCGAGGATCTTGTTAGTTTGCCACCTCATCGAGAGATTGAGTTCTCTATTGATCTAGTGCCCAGCACGGCGCCGATTTCTATGGCACCTTACCATTTTGCCCCAGCAGAGTTGGTTGAGTTGAAAGTTCAGCTCTAGGAAATGTTAGATAAGGGCTTCATTCGCCCTAGTGTTTCGCCATGGGGAGCACCGGCCCTCTTTGCTAAAAAGAAAGATGGTGCCTTGAGATTGTGTATCGACTACCGGAAGTTGAATCGGGCTACGGTTAAGAATAAGTATCCTATGCCCCGTATAGATGATTTGTTTGATCAGTTGAAGGGTTCCCGTTGTTTCTCTAAGATAGACTTGAGATCGGGTTACCACCAGTTGAGGGTCAGGGAGGAGGATATTCCGAAGACGGCATTTCGTACGCGGTATGGCCATTATGAGTTTCTGGTGATGCCATTTGGACTTACCAATGCACCGGCAGTCTTTATGGACTTGATGAACCGGATCTTCCGGGAATTTTTAGACCGTTTTGTGGTCGTTTTCGTGGACGACATTCTGATCTATTCACCTTCAGAGGAGGAGCATGAGGAACACTTGAGAGTGGTGCTTAAGTTACTTAGAGCCCATAGGCTGTATGCCAAGTTTGGGAAGTGTGAGTTCTGGCTTGGGGAAGTCAAGTTCTTAGGCCATGTGGTATCCGGGAAAGGGGTGTCTGTTGATACATCCAAGACTGAGGCAGTGCAGGATTGGGCACAGCCTAAGAGTGTGTTTGAGATCTGCAATTTTCTGGGATTAGCTGGGTATTACCACCGGTTTGTGAAGGATTTCTCCAGATTAGCTTTACCGTTGACTAGACTGACTCGGAAGGGAGTCCAATTTGTATGGAGTGAGACTTGTGAAAAGTCGTTCCAAGAGTTGAAGGTTAGATTGACTACCGCTCCGATTTTGATTATTCCGGAGAGAGGGTTGAGTTATGCGGCTTATTGTGATGCCTCACGAGAGGGTTTGGGTTGTGTGTTGATGCAAGAAGAAAAAGTGGTAGCTTATGGCTCACGTCAGTTGAAAATACACGAGAAGAATTACCCTACACATGACCTAGAGTTAGCAACTGTGATCTTTGCCTTGAAAATCTGGAGGCACTACCTTTATGGTGAGAGATTTGAGGTGTTCTCGGATCATAAGAGTCTGAAATATCTGTTTACACAGAAAGACTTGAACTTGAGACAGAGGAGGTGGATGGAGTTTATTGAGGACTACGACTTCAAGTTGCTTTATCATCCGGGAAAGGCCAATGTTGTGGCCGATGCCCTTAGCAGAAAATCCATTAGTGATGTAGCTTGTGTAGCCATCCGGGAGTGGGAGATGTTGGGGGCACTTGGCGAGTTTGATTTGCATCTGGGCGAATCTGTTGAGGCTGCGGCCTTGTTTTCTGTTGTTGCGCAGCCTACACTCGTGACTCGAGTGTTAGAGGCACAGAGAGGTGACCTTGAGGTAGAATCCCTCCGAGAGAAGATCTCCAGTGGGAAAGTTGAGAAGGGTTTGATGGTGTATCCCGACCTGAGTGTGAGATACCGAGACCGTCTGTTTGTGCCGGAGTCTTGCCGAGAGGAGGTACTCCGAGAGTTTCACCATTCGCGCCTTGCGGTGCATCCGGGAGGCACCAAGATGTATCAGGATTTGGGTCGCCAGTTCTGGTGGCGGGATATGAAGAGAGATGTGGCAGTTTTCGTGTCTAAGTGTCTTACTTGTCAGCAAGTGAAGGCCGAGCATCAGAGGCCAGCGGGTTTGTTGCAACCCTTGCCTATTGCCGAGTGGAAGTGGGAGCATGTCACTATGGACTTCGTTGTAGGTCTTCCGAGGACTCAGCGGGGTAGTGATGCTATTTGGGTGGTTGTAGACCGGTTGACTAAGTCGGCGCACTTCATTCCTATGCGCGTGAGAGATTCGGTGGATCATCTTGCCGACTTGTATATTCGAGACATAGTGAGGTTGCACGGAGTCCCAGTGACGATCGTCTCAGATAGAGATCCTCGTTTTACTGCTAGGTTGTGGCAGAGTTTGCAGAGTGCTTTGGGCACTAAGTTGACCTTTAGTACAGCTTACCATCCTCAGACTGACGGGCAGTCCGAGCGTACTATTCAGATCCTTGAGGATATGCTTCGGGGTTGTGTCCTTGACTTTAGTGGGACGTGGGAGAGGCACTTACCATTGGTAGAGTTTGCCTACAACAATAGCTTTCAGTCTAGTATCGGTATGGCACCGTTTGAGGCCTTGTATGGCCGACCTTGTAGGTCTCCGGTTTGTTGGGCCGAGGTGGGTGATGCACCTTTGTTGGGTCCGGAGTTGGTTAGGGAGACGACGGAGAAAGTTGAGCTTATCCGTAGGAGGCTTGTTACAGCCTAGGGTTGTCAGAAATCTTATGCTGATCGTAGGAGGAGATCGTTGGTGTTTGAGATGGGTGATCATGTCTTTCTGAAGATATCACCTAGGCGGGGATTAATGAGGTTTGGGAAGAGTGGGAAGTTGTCCCCTCGGTTTATTGGTCCTTTTGAGATCCTTGAGAGGATTGGCGAGGTCGCTTATCGTTTAGCTTTGCCGCCACAATTGTCCGGAGTTCATGACATGTTTCATGTGAGTATGCTTCGGAAGTATGAGCCGGATCCATCACATGTATTGGATTGGACCGACTTAGAGGTAGATGAGGATGCCTCGTATGAGGAGAGACCGGTTTGGGTCTTGGATAGGCGGGATCAAGTCCTGCGTGGCAAGACCATTCCTTTGGTAAAGGTTTTGTGGAAACATCACGGAGTGGAGGAGGCCACTTGGGAACGTGAGTTGGAGGTCCGAGAGAAATATCCGGATCTATTTGTGGATGTTTGAACATATGTTATATATGTATTGTTGTATTGTTGAACTTTAAGATCATTAAGTATGTCTTAAGTTGTAAAACATTGTAAATATTTTGGTTTATGGAAATATTGTAGAACTGCCTTGATATGGGAGTTGATTGTAATATTGCATATGTTGGCCATATTATAGAACTGGAGATGTATCATGAAAATTGTTTATGATATGAAATTGTGAACCATGTATGTTGAAAATGGTTGAGAAGGAAAGGAAATGCATGATGAAATGTATTTGTTATACCTCTTGACAAGAGATGGAATGACCGGTAATGGGTCTAGTTATTAAATGTTGAAATTTAACATTGTTTAAAAACGGAGAAAAACTTGTTTTTCAAAAAACTTGTACTTAATTTCGGGGACGAAATTTCCTAAGGTGGGGAGGTTGTAGCACTTGTGCCTTTTAAAGCTTTTGGTGAATGTATTTGGACCCTTCATTCTATTTTGGGAACCTTTGGTGTGTTTGTTGGAAGTCCCACATCGGTTACAAGATACATTTTAAGGTGGACAAACTTCTATATAAGTGCAAGTGCATGGGGTTAGCTTATCAACTTCTATGGTTCTTTCTTGGTTTAATGAGCCATTACGAACCGAGCTTGAGTTATAAATTTTAGTTGTGCCGAGCTGGATTTTGGCCATAATTCTATTGGGATTTTGGCCATAGTTCCTTTTCCAAAGTTGTGTTATTTCTTGAGGGCTTTGTGGTGTGTGGTGGAGATCGAGTTTCAACTATTTTCATCTTCTCCATTTGAACTTCGAATTTGAGGTAGGGATAACCTACTCCTCTTTATGAGCTTTGTCTTTAAATTTCAGCATTTGGTATGTTGGGGGTTGTTGAGTAATTTTGAGAAAGTTTGGGGCTTTTGTGAAATTTTACAAAAGTTGGGGTTTTATTTATAATAAACCTATATGCATGTTTAACATAGAGAAATGTAATTAATGTTGCAACATTGATGAAAATAGGAACCTTAAGGGTTGTAATGTTAATTATGGAGAATGCTCTAATTACATTGGTTAATTAATAGGTATAATTAATTGTTAGAAATGAGGAATTGAATTGGGAATGTTGAGATTGGGAGTGTATGGGATTAAAGGGTGTAGTTGAATTATTTATCGCTCACCTAATTGAAATGTTGATATATTATCCATTTTGTGCACTTATTTTCTGTTTAGAAATAACTGCTTTGGGCTATCGGTGGAGGATAGTCTTGATTGTTGTAGACAATGCATGATGATTAGGCAAACTAAAACTAATCACTAGAATGTGTCTGTAACACGTCCGCGGGGGACCTCGCTACAGTTCGGACTCTCCTTTTTTGTTGCGGTTCTCAATCTGAACCAAAGAGTCCAAATCCGGCAAATCGTTTGAGAAAACTGATTTTTGAAAAAAGTAGTGCCAAACATGGACTGCTTTGCTAGATTACAGAGTCGCCACCTAAATATTTTAAAAGGGGAAATTTAGGAAACCCTGACTCGGTGCCGAAGGCCACGTGTCCGTCATCACCAAAGTGACTTGGCTCGGGAGCTTAGGTACGATTGGGGAAGGTCAGCTATGAGCACCCCCTTTCGCCCAGTCCGAAGACCGGCCTCTACTAACCGCGATATCCAATTTTGAAAACTTTATGCGTTCTTATTCCGATTATTAACCTAGAATTACTATGTGATGCGCACAACACAAAAGTATAGACTAGATCGCCTAACTTGGAAATAAACATTGCATATCCGTTTTGTCTCGAAAAGCGTGTTAAATTTTTGCTACTCGCAAGTAGGCTAAAATACGGATTTCAATGAGTTGTTCCAACTCAGGCAATCCAACCTCCACCCACAGGCATTCAAACAGTTTATCACACATGAGCATTTAGCCGCATGGTAAGCATACTGTCATGGAAACATTCACACGCATGTGGTATGCTAAAGCATAAATACTTACATTGTACTCCGCGCCAAAACAAGAAACTAGTTAGCAAACATGCATGCCCTAGTTCACGCTAAATGGCTAATGCATCACACACAGAGATGTAATCTAGAGTAGGCTCGGCTAACCCTAAGCATGGCACATGAAATGCAACAACTATCACGTATTCAATTTGGAATTGAAAATACGATGCAGTTTGCGTGATGTGCCGAGCCCGAATGCATGTAAACAAATGCATGAATGCACGCATGCATTGCATAAGGTATGCTAAAATAAACGTGCCCTAGTCTATTACCATAAGCAGGTAAATAAAAGGGAGAAAGAAGTGGGGATTGGAAGACATACACCCACTCACACACACTTATTACAGTTGTGCCCTCGCGCAGAGGGACCGAATAAATAATACAGAACCAAATAAATAATTAACTATTCTAGCTAATTAAATATTACAAATTAACTAAATTAATTAAATAAATAGTTAATCTAATCAAAGCAGTAAATGCCTCGGGAAGAGGGCTCAAATGCGTCGTGGGCCCGGGACTCGCTCGGAATCGCACTGTCATGCAAGTGTGCCTCTGTTTTCCCTGCTATCCTCCTCTGAAAATTGCCAAAGTCCCAGGAGTGCCTCTCAGGGCACTGGGGAGTACTACCGGCTGAGGCAGAGCATCACCGGCTGAATTATGTGGCCACCGGCACTCAATGAAGCTATCGGCTGCCAAATTACTGCCGGTCGGCACTAAAAAGTGCCGGTCGGCACAAAATTCCCGCAGAACCTGCAGACCACAGCAGCAGAGGGCAACAAAATGCATGGCAATGTGATTCAAGGTATTTATGCACTACACACACTCCTTATCATGTTATTGACTCAAAGAGGTATGTGTCTCGATTCCCGGACCACCAATCACGCATTTCCATGCATGATGGCCCAAAGAACCGAGAATGCAATTTTGATTTCAAATGCATGCAAACCACATAGGCACAAAAGGGGTACCAAACCTCTATCAAACTCACTTCAAGAGGCTTGGTATGCATGTCAATGTGGTGAAATCCTAAGTATGTCAACTAGGCATGCAATGTGGACAATGTGATACACTTATGCAAGCATGCAAACAAGCATATAAGGCAAGCATGCAAACCAATGAAATGATGAACTTAGACATGAATTAGGCAACTCAAAATGGGCCTAAAATCAGTGGCCAAAGTGCCTAGAAAATGAGACCAAATGCACACGCACACGTGCAAGTGTTAAGGCTCAAGACTTAGGCATACAAAAGCAACTCTCATGCACACTTAAAGAGACCAAACATGGGCAACTAGTATGCACTTAAAGCTCTGAAATTCAAGTTAAACATGATGCCAAATCATGCAATGAAGCATGCCAAACAAAGCATGCAAATGGCCTAAGCTTCAAGGCGAGTCAATGGGGGTTTGAACCAAACCAAGACAAAGCAATTATGGCATGCATTGATCAACCCAAAACAGATTTTTAACATGTCAAAATAGGCCCAAAGGACTACTTAGATGGCATCTAAGAGGCTCAAGTACAAAGGCATGCAACATGACCAAAACATGGAGTATTCAACTCATGCTTTTAAAGCATTAAAGAAGCAACTAAAGCATGCATACAAGCACACCAAAAAGTCTGAAATAGCATGCTAGATGGTTCCAAACTATCAAAAATGAAGCAAGCATGGCATGCTACACACTCATACTCTCAAGGCCAACAAGCCAAATGCAAAGGAGCTATATGATACATGCCAATATTGACCAAAATACTTATGGACAGACCTAAAACATGGTGATATGAGCACAAAATCTTCACAAACACAAGTCTAAAACATGCTAGAGATGAAGGCATACCACCTAAGCATGTTAAGACATAAAGAGGGATTACAAGGCCATTATACCAAGCATGCATAAGGGACCTAAACCAACTTGAAATCATGTTATAACATGGCAATATAAGCATGAAAAACAAGTCAAATATGCTCAACACATGCTCAAGCATGAAGCTCCATAAGAGAGCAAATTTTGCCCTTTTCAAGGACATCAAGGGGAGGGGGTGGCCCTCTCCTTTTGGAGACTTTATGGCACCATCTCCACCACTGAAATCCCTCAAGATTTCAGTGGTGGAGAGGCCCAAGCACCGAAGTCTCGGAGCTCTCACAAAATAGCACGAAAAGGGCCCTTTTCAAGGCCTAAAGGGGGGGGAAACTTCCCCAAAGTGCAAAACACTCTTGATAAACAATAAAGAGGGTTAAAAAACAGAACTTTTATGTGTTAGACACTAAGCACAAAAACAACTTTAAGCTAGGTAAAAACAAGGTGCAAAAATGGGGTAAATAAAGCAAGTTGCTTACCCTTGAAGCTTTTCTTCACAAATGTTGAAGTTGTTGGTTCCTTGAGCTCCAAACCAGTCAAGAATACTAAGAACAAGCCCTTGGACCCTCAACAACCAAAGGAAGGTGAAACACTAGGTGCTTGTGTGCAATAGTATGAACTAAAGCACCTAGTGTACAAAACAAGCAAGGAAAAGAGAGATAGAATAGATATAGGATTTCTAACCTAAAACCAGAGCTTCTTCTCTGTCTAAAATGTCTAACTCTCTAAAAATTCTAACCCTAAGCCAAGAAGAAGAGCCTTCCTCTTATAGAACTTGTAAGACTTACAAGCTAAGCAAACAAGGGCTCATCCCTCCATACACGTGTATGGAGGGGAAGCTAATGGCACACAACTGTCTGAAAATATCTCAGAAAGCAAGTGCACAGTGGTCGGCAGGGCAAAATGGTCATTTTGCCAAAATTTAGTGCCGACCGGCACAATATAGTGCCGGTGGCCACTACAGCCAGCCGGTGGCCTCTAGCCACAGCCGGTGGTGTATGGGAATGCCTCACAAAGCATTCCCTGCCCTTCCAAGGCAAAACACAAGTGTTTGGTGCAAAACCAAACACTAACGGTCGAGTTCGGAGGTCCTGAGGTAAGGCGCGCGAGCCGAGAACTCCGGGAACTCCAAACGAACACAAACATGGATAATCACCGAGTGTTCCAACGGTGACGTCCAAGTCTTGAGGACGGTCAAAAATGGGGTGTCTACAGTTGCCCCTCTTTGACAGAACTCGGAAGTCATAACAATGACGGGAGTGAATGTCAAAGCCCAGAGACGACCCATTTTGACAAGGCCGAAGACTTGGACAAACATGCAAGACAAGCAAGATATGCGCCCGAAGGCAGGGGCAAAATGCAACCGAAAATGCAAGAAGCCGGGCATAACTTATGATCATGCAAAGAAAGCCGTAATGAAGCACACATGCAACAGTTATAAGCTAACATGCAACAGTCTACACTACAATGCAGAAAGGCTGTAAGAGAATTATGAAATTCTCAAAACGTCTCACTCGGGAGATACAATACCTGTGCGGCTCGCCTGGTTCCACCAGCGGTAAATGAACCGTACATACAATATCGTGCCTGAAAAGAAAGCAAACTTAATAGGTACAATATGATTAGCAACATGCATGACATATGCAATGCGACCGATGGATGCTATGCAATATATACAAAACTATGTATGAATAATGCAAATGATAATGCAATGCAATTAAAACTAATGCGAACTACATGCAAGGCAATTGAATCATGATTCACTCGTAAGCGGTTCAAAACCACACATATGTCAAATAGATTGATGGAAGTAGCAAGTCCGTCTACCATAGAACGATGTCTGAACTATGAGTGATGTAGACGGACACGAGAACAAGTATTGGGTGGGATGACATAAGTGGGGTAACGACCCGCTGAGGAGGGAATAATGATCCTAATGCCGGATGCAACAATTACACTATAATGTAATATGATGGATAGATGATGCAATGGATATGGCACGCGGGCCAAACCCAGTCTTGCCTAGGAAGGGCATGTACACGTACAAGCCATGTCTAACATAGAAAAGGTGTCGAAGCCCTCAAGGCGCGAGCGCACGCAGAACTATGTTTCGACGTGAAAAGTATGAGCACATACCAGACCAAGCTCAACAAGGAAAGGCGCGAGCCATAGATGGAAGGTGATGCAGTGGATGCATGCAACTAAAATGCAATATTTACAATATGCAATGGAATGGATATTTACAATGGATAAGGCAATGCAAGTGATGCGATCTGCTGGGGAAAATGCAATGGAATGCGTGGCATGTGCACTATTTACAAATGCGATGCATGACATGCATGTTTCTTTTTTGATTTGTTTTTTTTTTGAAATGCATGACATATGCAGTATATACAAATGATGCATGACATATGCACTATTTACAAATGCGATGCATGACATATGCATGTTTCTTTTTTGAAATGTTTTTTTTTTTTTTGAAATGCATGACATATGCAGTATATACAAATGATGCATGACATATGCACTATTTACAAATGCGATGCATGACATATGCACGATGATGCAATGGCTACGATTGCAGCTTTCCCTATCTTACCAACAAGGCGATATACTAGGTCGGTTCAGTATCCAGAATTGAGGCGTAAACACGCCGCCTCAACCTATGGGGCTTCCATACAGATTTCAAGCCGAGGGTACACCCCCTGGGTATTTAAACCAGACTTTAGTCTCGGAAATTCCGAACCTTTGCGTTGTAGGCGTAAGCCGTTCGAACTCTAGTTTTCACCGTCCCAGTTGGTTTTCCAGGAACTCACCGCAAACCCAGACAAGTGGCTTTACCAGACCACCGAAAGTCGTTCAGGCACGACAAACACCGAAGGAATTGCACCTTCAGAGGATTTAAGGTCTCCTAGACCGTGTGCAATGCATGACAATGCATGTTTTTTTTTTTTTTTTTTTGAAATGTGCGGCAACACGCGGCTTTATGAATGCATGACAACGCGAGAATTGAGATGCGGTGCACAAGTTAGTGTGACATAATGCATGCCGAATGCGATGAAGTGCATATCTTAACGCACCGTAGGTTTTGCACCTCCCGAGGATTTAAGGTCTCCTAGACCGTGCGTGTTTAAGGTCTCGCCAGACCGGGGGGGCAACTGTTTACACAACACTTTAAGTGAGTGTGATGCGAATGGGACACGCATGCGGATGCAAATGGGGCAAACGAGACGCGCGTGTCTCACAAGATGGAAAATGGAGTGCAATGAAGGTGCGCTAAACGGCGCGATGAAATGCATGTCAAATGCAATGAGGGGCAACTTAACACACCGAAGGTCTCACACCTCCCGAAGATTTAAGGTCTCTTGGACCGCGCGTGTTTAAGGTCTCGCCAGACCGGACGGGGCAACGATACAAAGCGTAAATGCATGATGGTGCCTGTAATAAAGCATGTGACAATGCAGTCAAGCGGGTTTAAGGTCTCGCCAGACCTTGCGTGTTTTTGGTCCCGCCGGACCTTGCGTGTTTTTGGTCCCGCCGGACCTTGCGTGTGGCACTGTGCGAACGTGACACGCATGCCACAAGGGATGCAAAACGAGGCACGCGTACCTCATTGGTGGGAAAATGGAGTGCGAGACGAGGCATACGTGCCTCGAGATGCAATGAAATGCGAAATGAGGCACGCATACCTCATCTGATGGAAAAAGAAGTGCAAAACGAGGCATACCTGCCTCGAGATGCAATGAAATGCAAAATGAAACACGTGAGGTAGCACACCTCACGCGAATCAAAGATGAAATGCAAAATGAAACACGTGAGGTAGCACACCTCACGCGGATCAGAGATGAAATGCAAAATGAAACATGTGAGGTAGCACACCTCACGCGGATCACAGATGAAATGCAAAGTGAAACACGTGAGGTAGCACACCTCACGCGGACCACAGATGAAATGCAAAGTGAAACATGTGAGGTAGCACACCTCACGCGGATCACAGATGAAATGCAAAGTGAAACACGTGAGGTAGCACACCTCACGCGGATCACAGATGAAATGCAAAGTGAAACACGTGAGGTAGCACACCTCACGCGGACCACAGATGAAATGCAAAGTGAAACACGTGAGGTAGCACACCTCACGCGGACCACAGATGAAATGCAAAGTGAAACACGTGAGGTAGCACACCTCACGCGGACCACAGATGAAATGCAAAGTGAAACATGTGAGGTAGCACACCTCACGCGGATCACAGATGAAATGCAAAGTGAAACACGTGAGATAGCACACCTCACGCGGACCACAGATGAAATGCAAAGTGAAACAGGTGAGGTAGCACACCTCACGCGGATCACAGATGAAATGCAAAGTGAAACACGTGAGGTAGCACACCTCACGCGGATCACAGATGAAATGCAAAGTGAAACACGTGAGGTAGCACACCTCACGCGGATCACAGATGAAATGCAAAGTGAAACACGTGAGGTAGCACACCTCACGCGGACCACAGATGAAATGCAAAGTGAAACACGTGAGATAGCACACCTCACGTGGATCACAGATGAAATGCAAAGTGAAACACGTGAGGTAGCACACCTCACGCGGATCACAGATGAAATGCAAAATGAGGCACGCGTACCTCATTGGATGGAAAATGGAATGCAAAACGAGGCACGCGTACCTCGAAATGCAATGAAATGCAAGATGAGGCACGCATACCTCATCGAATGGATGGAAAATGGAATGTAAAACGAGGCACGCGTACCTCGAAATGCAATGAAATGCAAGATGAGGCACGCATACCTCATTGAATGGAAAATGGAATGCAAAACGAGGCACGCGTACCTCGAAATGCAATGAAATGCAAGATGAGGCACGCATACCTCATCGGATGGAAAATGGAATGCAAAACGAGGCACGCGTACCTCGAAATGCAATGAAATGCAAGATGAGGCACGCATACCTCATCGAATGGATGGAAAATGGAATGCAAAACGAGGCACGCGTACCTCGAAATGCAATGAAATGCAAGATGAGGCACGCATACCTCATTGGATGGAAAATGGAATGCAAAACGAGGCACGCGTACCTCGAAATGCAATGAAATGCAAGATGAGGCACGCATACCTCATCGAATGGATGGAATGCAAAATGAGGCACGCGTACCTCGAAATGCAATGAAATGCAAGATGAGGCACGCATACCTCATCGAATGGAAAATGGAATGCAAAACGAGGCACGCGTACCTCGAAATGCAATGAAATGCAAGATGAGGCACGCATACCTCATCGAATGGATGGAAAATAATGCAAGTCGCAAGGGACGTGCGAGACGGCGCGAGGCGGCGCACCGGAAAGTGTGATGAATGCGTGCAACACACACGGGGCAACTTCTGAATCTCTGTAAACAACAAAAGGATACAAAAGGATACGATCTTTGCTTGAATCTGAGTGCCACTCACGGTAGACACAGTCCGAAGTCAAAACGGAGGCCGGTTGAGCATCGGAGATGCACCTTCTTGCACTTTATTGATCTATGGAGACCCAAGACCCCTCATCTTGCCTAAAAACACCCTTGGGAACACCACCGGCTGGGTGGGAGGGCCACCGGCTGCCACCGGCTGCATAAGCTCATTCACCGGCACAATATTGTGCCGACCGGCACAAAATAGTGCCGACCGGCCAAAAATGGCTGATCGGGGGCAGAACTGCCATTTCGCTGCGGGCTTTATAAAATAGGGTTTTAAACCCTATTTTTCCTACTTCTACACCGCCGAAATCTTCACTCTTTCTCTCTAGAGTTTTGTTTTCTTGATTTCTCATCGATTTCTTCACGTTTTAGGCCCGTTTTCTCGTCGGATTCGCGGTATTCTTCGCGTTTCGGGCATTTTCAACCGAACAAAACTTCGTTTCGGTGCACTTTTTGCCGTTTCCGCCTTTTCGGGACTTGTTCCCCTTGATTTTGTCTATATTCTCGTGTCCTTTCATCTTTCGATCTTCCCGGCCATTTCCGGCCCTCTCGGGGTTGACTTTTCCGGTTGACCTTTCATATTCCGACCCGGTTTTCCTTTTCCGGCTATTTTCTCGCTACCACTACCATGGCAGATGATGTTCCACATGTCGGGACTCCCCCGGACCATGAGATGGATCCCGGGGTCGAGCTCCTGCCACTGAGCGAGCGCCCATTCGATCCGGCGACTTACCAGCCGGCCATTCACGTACTTCCGCCAGATGGACTCCGCCATTTCCGCGGTTTTGACAGGGCTCTGGACCCGGAGCTTCTGCTGCGCGAGCCGACCTCGCACCTCTCATTCGGCGCTTCCGAGGTAACATTCTTTTCTCTACTTTACTTTCTGCAATGTAGAACTGTAAACTGTCAACTGCCATAGCTGATTACAGCTTTTACTTGCTTAACTCTGATATACTATACTGTAGTTGATTGTAGACAACTTCACAACTGATATCTGCTTAGGACCGAGACACATGCACACACACTGCACCAGCCTCAATCACCCAAACACGGCACACCGTATTTCACTGCAAACTCACCGATACCCGGTATTTATTTGAATCTGAAAACCTGCACACATGCTAGATTTATACTGAATCGAACCACTCGAATACGCTGACGTATTACATGCTGTAGTTCACTGTAGGCTTACCATGACCCGTTATCTGCTTGAATCTGAAAAAAATGTGCACACGTGCACCATATTTGCATTGCATTTACTCAAAAACACACTGCTGCATCACATATTGTAGTTTACTGTAAGTGCAACAGCACCTGATTTCTGTTTGAATCTAAAAAAAACGTGCACGCACGCTAGATTTGTATTGACTTTAACATGTTCCCTCAGAACTGTGCATTTCATATTGCTTTGCAACCATTTGTTTGTAAACAGGGAGATTCCCATACCATCCGCGGGTATGGGAATGTTACGGCTCGAGATTGGTACTTGGAGCTTCCTGAGGCAGTCCGACACATCGTGGACGAGGCGGGCTTCGGCTCTTTCTGCAGGGGTCTGACTCGACTTACTGCCTGCAGGCCTCTTCTCGCGGCCCTGGCAGAGAGATGGTGGGACACCACCGATTCATTCCACCTATCGGCGACTGGGGACATGACGATGACCCCTTATGACTTCTCGGTGCTTACCGGCATCGGGGTTGGGGGTGATCCGATCCCCTTCGACATTGATATGGATGAGTGGACTGTCGCTCAGATTCATTTACTTGGCGCGGCTCCGCCTTTGGCACGCCCCGGTTTTGTCCGCTATTCTTGGTTCGAGGTGCAGTTCCGGGTGCAGCCTCTCCTCGTTGACGCAGCTCCGATGACCGCGGTCGCCGCAGAGCAGTATGCACGCGGCTTCTTGATGTTCTTGTTGGGGACCACACTATTTGCCGACCGGGCGAACACTGTGCCTCTCTGCCTACTCAGTGCATTGGTGGACGTCCGGGACATCTTGCGCTATGACTGGGGTGGCGCGGCTCTGGCCACTCTTTACGGCTACATGAGCTCGGTCTCTCGTGGCAGCGGGCAGTTGCTCGGAGGCTACTGGCGAGCTTGGGAGGTACGTCTTCTTTTCCGCTTTACATTTCTGTTCTGCACTTTCTGTACTCTGCACACTGCACACACCATAGCCTGCTTTACACTCGCTGTATACTGTACACACGGCACACACATACTCCCGCTTTATACTGACTGTACACTTTTCACACTGTACACTCTGCTCAATACACTGCACAACACACGGCTCCGCTATTTCTGCTTTACTCTGTATTCTGCTTTTTTCTGATAAACGTTCTGACATCTGTCTTGCGGTTGTGGGTCTATGCCTACTTTCCCAGGCTAGAGCCAGTACCGGAGACGGAGACTCCTCTGGTCGTCCCCTTTTCACGTCGCTACGACGGGAGGTGTACCCGGAGGCCGCGGGAGACTTTCAGCTTCTTCCGCCGCTATTTTGACACCATCACCTCTGCCGAGGTATATTTTACTTACAGTTTATTTAAGCTTTACTTTTCCACTGTATATTTGCAATATCAGTAGGTAGTAAACTGTATTTCAATTTCAGATCACCTGGCAGCCATGGGCTCCCCTGCCAGCGATAGTTCGGAGTCGGTTTGCCGGTGCGATCGAGACCTCGCGTTACCGGATTTTATTAGAGGGCCCGGTCTGTCGGGCTTGGTACCTGGGTGAGCGCTTCTTGCGTCAGACCTCAGGGTTACCTGAGCAGATAGTTCCGATGCATCCTCCCGAGCATATGAGGGACACCGAGGGGTTCACCGCTGAGCAGATGGCGGACTACACCATTGGCTGGGAGGCAGCCGGCTTTAGAGGCGAGGGCGATTACTCAGAGTACGTCCGGACCTTCATCATGCGGTCGCTGAGCGGGGGTCGCCGAGCTGAGCCAGAGAGACCCGCGGCGCCGGCAGCTAGGGCGGAGGTGGGAGCAGGAGCGGGATCGTCTCAGAGATCTCGAGCTCGTGGGAGGAGGGGAGTGCAGAGGGGACGAGGGACGGGCTGGCCCGCTCTGCCCACTTTGTTGACTTACAGGGGGCAGAGCGGGGAGACCTACCAGATCCCTTTTGCTCCTCCCCCGGCTGGTCATGAGTTGGCTGGTATTCCTGACTTGCCTCCGGTATGTATTACTTTATTTCTGCATCTTGCATTGTTATTTCATTTCAGTTCATTTGATATTCCACAGAATATTGATGCATCTAATACTTTTGCAGGCTTCTTCTGAGTATACCCGGCAGTCATTGGAGCTGAATGCCTCCATGGCGGGGATGCTGCAGCGGACCTTCGAGTTCCTAGCCTTCTATGGCCTTCCGGTATGTTTTCTCCGACATAGTTCCAAACTATATACAAACTGCTTTGCATAATCTGATGCACAACACATCTGACAAACCGTTCACAGCACTTGGCACACTGTATTTATCCACTGCATTCTGCACTGATAAACTGCTCACGGCATTCACACACTGTATTCATACACTGTATTCTGATCCGACAAACTGCTCGCGGCATTCACGCACTGTACTCATACACTGCATTCTGATCTGATAAACTGCTCACGGCATTCACACACTACACTCATATACTGCATTCTGATCTGATAAACTGCTCACGGCATTCACACACTGTACTCATACATTGCATTCTGATCTGATAAACTGTATCGTGTATACTGATGCTTCTGCCTTTTGTACTTTTCAGCCTCCCTTCCTGATTCCCGCAGTAGGTGGCGGCGCTCCATCGGGACCTCCCCTTTCTACTCGGGATGGCAGGATGTTCCCCCGCACCAAAGGGGGGCGTGGCCGTGTGGGGAGCAGCTCACAGGCTCCAGTTGCAGGGGATGGTGAGTCGAAGGCGGGGACGGAGTCATTTGCGGAGGAGGCCGGGGATAGCTCGGGCTCGGGCTCTGACAGCGACACTTCCGATGATGCTCCTGTGCTTCTGCCCAGGAAGAGGGCGAGGATGGATCCCGCGGCGCGAGGCCATTGATGATGATCACAGACTTCTGCTGTTTTTCTTTCATTTTCTTTTCTTGTACTTTTCTCTTTCTGGTAGATAGGGTACTATGTACTGCCGCAGGCAGATTTTTGTCTTTCTCAAACTTATGTACTTGAACAGATTATGAAATGAAACAAACTTTTATCTGAAAAGTATTTTATTTACATACCTCGTACTTTGCATTGCACTGCATCATATTACACCTCAAATGTAAATGATTACGATTTGTTGTCTGAAAATTGAGCACTTGCACTGTAATAATCGGATAACCAACCAACTAACAGCAAACAACCCAGACAAATCACTGCTCAAACTGAACAAATAGCCCATATTCTGCTGGGGATTAATCTGCACACAGCTCATAATACAATATCCGGTCCATTCTGCACACGGCAAACTTTGAACAATTGGCCCAATCTGACAAGACGGATCACCAAAACTGAGACAGTTGAAGTTGAAACACATTCAGATGTCCCAAAATTTCCCTTTCTTCTCTTGCCTCGCATAAATGTAGAGAATGGCACAGCATTCTGAGCACAAACGATTGACTTTGGAAAAGGGATTTCACAACCGGGGTATCGAGCCTACAACTGAACACAGTGGAAAGGACTCAAGTGAAGAAAATAAAAGGCACACGACCTAAACACAACGAGATACACTCGGAAAAGACTCAAAGCTAAATTGAGACCGACAAATCAAAGGACACGACACACGGACGTGCTTGAAAACAAAAGACCTTGAGGAGCCAATTCCTCCGGGCAGGTTTCCCACCCTTTCTGATTTGTGTGATTCTCACGCCACTCGGCCTTCAAGCTCGGTTTTTCTCTCAAAACCCTCTTGCTCACTTTTCTCTTGACTTACACCTCTCTATTCTTTATTCTCTCATTTTTCATCCCTCCCCAGGGTGATTGATGGATGAATAGGAAGCGGCGGATTCATGCCGAATACAGCTAGCTCACGGCTATTTCTTCTGATAGATAGGGTGCTTTCCTGGCAGGCGCGTTGATGACGAGGGAGAGACAGAACACCTGGCTCAAACTGTGCCCCTGGTTCATTACTTTGACCATTTTTTGTTTTCTTTCTAAAACAGTTTTGATCAAAATGAACGTCAGATTAGCGCGCTTGTTCGATTTTTGATTTGAAAATCATGCAAGTCAGGCCGTAAGCACTGAAAGTTTTCCTTTTTGGGTCCAAACATGGTCCAATTTTGAAAAATGGAATAGTTTTCGAGAAAATAGTCAACCTCAGTAAAAATTTTCAAAAACTATTTTCGCAAACGGTCAATGCTCGACATGGCGAGGAACCTACCCTCGAGATACGCAACCTTGGATCGGAGGCAATTTGGGAAAGTTGCCCCTTGCTTGAAGGGGGGGAAGAAGGCAACGGAAAGTTGCCCCTAGTTTGGGCGGCAACTCAGGGCAACTTTATGGCGATATGAGGCAACGGAAAGTTGCCCCTTGCTTGGATGATGCCGCGGCATGCTCATCGATGATTGATCGCAACCGAATTCTCATGCACGGAGAGGACGAAGGCGGCCACAAACAATATATGGACACAGTCACCTTGACAGCATTGGTGGTTGGACTTCAGGAGGAAGTTGATCACGTAGCTCCAGTTGTTGCAACCGAGACATCGGATTCGGAGGAGGCAAAAGTAATCAAAACCATGACATGGCCTGAGACGCTATGGAAGCGTTGGGGGCTGGACTTCAGAATGAAGTTGCCTACGTATCCCGAACATGGGAATCAAGCCTTACGTAGTTCCGGTTAGGTACACTCGGGTATTTTAACCTTCACTGTTTAGGCTCTAATTTTTGCCAAGGCGCCTGTTGCAGGTTTTCGACCTTGCGAGCTCTGTTTTTCTTTCTTCCCTTTTTTTTTCTTTTCATTTCTTTTTCTTTTCTTTTGCATTTTTTGTTTTGTTTTTTTTTTTTCGCTTTTTGAATTTTCTTTTTTCTCTTTTGTGCATTTTGTATTTTTTTCTCTCTTGCTCTAACTTTTGCCTGGGTCGCCCTTCCGGGTTTTCGACCCAGCGAGCCTCTCAAAGGGTAAAAGTGCAGCAAGCCCACGCCAAATGGTTTTGAGATTGAAGCCCTCTGTACCCAGGAGAGTGGCTGTTGTATTGATTCGCAGAAAGGTCTATCACGGTTGCTTCACGAGCCTTGTCTGGTGGAATCTGACCTTTTTGATCTGACTTTGGTGCCTCTTGCTCGAGGGCTGCTTCAAACTGGGCCACACGGGCATTTGACTGCTTGGACATTCTGAACGGATTCCTGGTTCGGAACAGATAGATGGAACCTTGAGGCTGAGAGCGATCCTAGGCTGCACAATCTCAAAGGCGATTCCACACAGGTCTTTACAGAACCGCGCAAAATATTTTGTTTTTGAAAGTTTTTTTTTTTAAGAAAGCGACACATCGCCTGCGCTAAAGATAATGTGGAACCAGTCTGGATCAAGCCAGGGTCCTTCCCAGTACTCACGTTGACAGGCATGATTTCATTCATTAAGGGCTTAGCACGCCTCTCTTTCTCTCAGGATGATCAAAGTTTTGCAAAT